>JAHBCN010000568.1:0-170171 GCA_019359885.1 Listronotus oregonensis | reverse complement strand
ATCCGAATCCGGGTCATTTTTTCCCCATCAGGTTGGGAAAAACGAGATTTCAAACATTTGGAAGTCAAAATGGTGATATTTTTAAAAGCGTCGAAAACTTCTTAAGCGACCTACTAACTTGAGGGGTACCTTTTAGCTCTAAAGTACCTTTTGGTTTAGAATGAAGCTCTGAATACGCCCAGGACCAGCTCGGGGCCGACCCAGAGGGGAAAAAGGCCCAATGGGCGTTCAAAGGGGAAACCACCGCAAAAAACCAAGCCTATAAGAGAACCCCATGAAACATTTTTATTTATATTACTATGAAGTAGAGTCAATTCAAAGCCGCACTGCTGCCTCAGCTCAGCGGGTTCAAATTGCATTTTTTTCCCTTTAAAAAAAGTCGTGAAAAACCGTTTTTTTTTTCTCAAAAACTATTTATCTTAGAAAAAAAGTATAAATTAAAATTGATGGTCTAATAAAACTCCGTCGTTTTTTTATATAATTTTTTGTACCCCTTTTTAGTTTTTTAGATATTAACGTTTTAAAATTTTTAAATAAAAAGGCAAATATCTTATAAACTAAAAGAGTAAAAAAAAATGTTAGAGGCAAAAAATATGTCTAGTAAGTTCTAAAAAAATGATTATATACATAGTTTTAATAAAATTTGTATTAAAGGTGATATAAGAAAAAAAGTAATTTTGGCCCTTAAATATTTCGCTAATAACAATTTTTTTTTGGTACAAGTAAGGTACCAGCACCATCCATTTAAAAATTAATTCAAAATGTTTTTTTTATTGAATGAAACAAACTACTAAACATGTGCCCAGGCAATGGGGGATAACCTGGTAGATATTTTATTTATTTTTTTGGTCAAGTAGCTGTACCCATTTCGATCTACTTGAAACTTTAACTAAAATAAAATTTAATTTTTATTTAATTAAAAAAATCCTTCTTTAATTGGGTGTGATGTACCTGACAGGACGCTTAATATTTCTCGATCTCCAATGCTACTATGTCTATAGCTCATCGTTTAAATATTTTTATTATCGATTTAAATATAAATATCAATAATTTTTTAAAGACAGTTACTTGTTCAGAATAATCTTTAAAAAAATGTAATCATAATTTTTACATATTTTTTATATAGTTTATTTACTATTAAACTTTTAAAACATTTCTCTTATTAAGCTATTTACTTCTTCTAGGCTTAAACCCATTCTTATATTATGGTATTTACCCATTTATTTACTACTTTAGGATATGAATAAATTAAAGTTTAAACATTAATTCAACTAAAAAAAAAAAACTATAAAAAAATTACGTTAAAAATATCATTAAAATTTTCTTAATATTATTCTGAACAAGTAACTGTCTTTATAAATTAATATTATTATTATTTAAATCGATAATAAAAATATTTAAAAGATAAACTACATAATCCTGTGTTCGTTAGACCCATTTTAAATAGGTGTCCTCGTACCCCGCAGTGGCCAGTTAGAACACCCGTTAGTGTTCGGAGGTTCCTTCTGGATATCATAAGGTTTTTTTTCGCTATTGGCATGTCTGGATAGCTCAGTATTATTTTTGCGAAGTTGCAGATCGTAGTATCATCCCGGACTATTGCTGTGAGTTATTGACGGTCGACCCGGCACTGACACGAGTGACCCTAGAACTTTGCGTGAACATTGAGGTAAAGCTACGTGTGCTGCCCAGAGCTGGCCCAGGGTAGAGAAAGAGGCCCCGGGGGTCCGAACTCGCCAATTATGATTTTCCTGCCAAGATGTTTAATTTTGACGATGCATTTGCAGGTAATGACGGTCGACACAGCACTGCATCGACTGACCCTAGAATCTTGCCTGAACATCGAGGTAAAGCTGCATGTGCTGCCCAGGGCTGACCCAAGGGCTACGAATTTTAAAGACAGATATGCGTTCTTGCTTGCGGATACATACAAGTATTACATTTCAACAGAGCTATTAAGTGCATGGAAAAACAGTTCTTGGAAATTAGACTGTACCAATAATAAAGCTATATATAGCTTTACTATTAGTGGCGGGCGACCGTCATTAACTTACAGCAAATGCATCATCAAAATTCAACGTCTTCGCAGGGAAATCGAAATTTGCCAATTAGAACGCCCAGCCCATGCCCATGGCACCTTTTTTCCCTCTGAGCCGGCTCTGGGCTGGTCCTGGGCGAGATACAGAGCTTTTTCCTAATGTTCAAAAAGCACTCAAGAGCTACGCAGGTACCCGTCAAGTTAATAGGTCGCTCAAGAAGTTGCACCAGGGCCGCTTTCAAAAATATCACTATTTTGACCTCTAAATGACCTTAAAATCTCGTTTTCCTGACGTGATGGGGAAAAACTGACCCTAGATTCGGATTCAGGGCGCCGAAATACCTAGGAATACCATGGTCTGGTCTAATAGTCAGCACTTTAGCGCTTTTTTTTTATTTAAAGAAATTCTTTTTAAAAATTAATATTTTCTTTTAAGGAGGTTTTTAACAAAAAATTTAAATTAGATCCATGTAAAAAATGCAGCTATTTGCAGAGATCTTTTGAAAAGTTTGTTTACTCAATTGTCGGCCGTGGTTTAAAAATTCTTAAAAAAATCTTTACGTTTGTGGCGCCCCTCTTAAGTTACGGCGCCCCTGGGCTAAAGCCCAACCAGCCCATAAGGTTAGTATGGCCCTGAGGGGAGGGTCACGAGGACCCAGTCCCCTCCCCCCCTTTTTAATACAATTTAAGTACTTTTGGGTAATAACTGAATATTTTACCTATGATATTTTACTGTTTATAGTCAATATACGTCACTGATTACCACATAATAATTCTACAAAGAGAGGGGCTACTTTTTGAAACAGTTAAAAGATTTTTGGATAATAACCTAATTTTTAACTTATATTATTTCAGTTTTTTTTTAAACTAGGTTTGTTGGGCCCGCGTACTTTTTATAGTCAATATACGCCACTGAGTAGCTAAGAAGTATGTTTTAAAATCGCAGGATGATCTAAGTAAAACAAAATACTATTAAACGTTTATAAATTATATTTAGATCTGAGACTTTCAATTAATAAGCTCTGTCCCAAAAAAATACGACCTTGCATGTATTAATGCCTTTTAAAAATACTTATTTGTTAATATTTTGTAGCGGGTTGTTTAATAAGTTTTCTTGTTTTATACGAGATGGCGCTATTGTGTGGTTATATATATATAATATATATATATATATATATATATATATATATATATATATATATATATATATATATATATATATATATATATATATATATATATATATATATATATATATATATATATATATATATATATATATATATATATATATATATATATATATATATATATATATATATATATATATATATATATATATATATATATATATATTTTAAAAATTTATATTTTATGAAAAAGGTGAAATTTCCTGTAAATAGCGTAACTCATTCGGGTATGGTTTGGAGGATCATCGATTAATCAAAAGAGATTTTAACTGAAAGTATGGTTGCCGTATTAGCTAAAAAATGGAACAAAAATACATTCGAATATGAGTTTCTTAGCAACATTTGAGGCATTTTATAAATGATAAAAAGGATTTTGTCATTTCATTAGTTAGGGTAAGAAGTGGTGTGAACCCATTATATCAGATCCAAAGCAAGCAAGTTAGGGTCCAAAAATGGTCCAAGGAGTTTTTTGGGATGTGAAAGCAATTTTGTTCGTAGATTACCCTTAAAAATCAGTAAGAACACATACAGTACAAAAAAACGAATTGTGGCAATATCCAGCTTATTCGCCTGATTTAGCTTCCTCTGACTTCTGGCTGTTCTAACACATGCTTAAAAAACAATCTTGATTAAAAGAAAGGGTAATAGCAGCTGCGGAACCGTATTTCGACGATCTTTTGCACTCCTACTTTGGGGATGGATTTCATAAACTAGAAGATTACTGAAATAATTGTATTGAAGTTTAGTAAGCTCATATTAAATATTTTAAATCATAAAATCGTGTTTTTCTTATTAAATGACAAACCATATTGAATAATCTTATATATAAAGGAATTTTTAATTTCGAATATTGTTAGGGTATATTTTAAGATTTAAGAAAAAAAAAATAAAATAGGCCAAATGAAATTTATTGTGCGTCAATTATTTTCATTTTAGTAAATTATCTTAATAAAATTCCTAAATTCCTAATAATTGAATTTTTGCAGAGACTGAAAAAAAATCCTTGACCTCGGAAAAACCTTTTAAAATGTATTTTTAACGAAAATGATATTTTTTCCTGCTGACTCTCGTGGGATTTTGCAGGATAAGATATAAGAAGCCATATTTTTAAATTAGTATAAAATAAGAAGATAATAAAGTTAAATCTAATCGTGGTAAGGGCCAGATTTAAACGGGGGGGGGGGGTAGGAAATAAATTTAAATTTTATATTATCTAGAAAGTCGTTTGTTGTATTTTTTATATACAGATGGAAATGTATATAGTAAAATATTGAACGATTTATGCAATAAAATGTAAATTGAAACTAACCTGAAAGTTCTAAATAGCACATACTTTATTTTTTGTAATTTATAAAAACAGTTGTAGAAATGTAATTAGGGCGCTCCATAAGATTTGTGTCAACAAGTTGAAATTCGTGTAAAATAGTGATAAAGCTCCTAAAAATATGAGCAAAAGCTCATTGTATTCAGAATGACGTGTCGAAGATTGATTTTAAAGCACATGAAAAATTGCAGTTTTTTTTTAACAAATTAAGATAAAAAAAAGGAAGGCATTTAGTTTTTCGTTAATAACTCAAAAATAAGAACTTAAAAAATATATAAGAGGGGAGAAACTTTACAATAAAAAAATCCGGTAACTCTACCACCATTATTGATAATTTTAATTTAACGCCGAAAATAGAGCTCTGCGCGCCCGGTTTGGCATGGACCGCTAAGGACATTATATCTCATGAAATTTTTTATCCTAATTAATATTAGTTATAACATTTCAATAAATTATGCTGTTATCTTAACACTTCAAAGGAATAATGTTCCGCCAGAAAGAAATTTTTATATTGATTTATGACAAAGTTATACAATTGTTAACTAACAATTTTTTTTCGACCTCCGTTTTCACAAGGGAGGAAAGAAAAATTTAAATAATAGACCTATAAAATTTTTGCTTTTTGGAGCGCTATTTATATATATACGGGGCCCGCGGGAGTTTTTTTCAGGGGGGGGCAAAATAGAAAACTTTTTCTTTTATTTCATATACTGATTTTATAAAAAGTTAACAAAATACAATATAATATTTTATTAGCAAATTAAACAAAACAAAAGAGATTGTTTTTCATAAAACCATATTTATGAACAGAAAAACACATGAAATAAAATTTTAAAAAATATAACAGATGTATAGATATAATTACTTAATTACAATAGATGTAAATAATGTAAGATGTAAATAATAGACAACAGATGTAATGACAAAATAGAAGGTACAAGATAACAGTAATAGTGGTGCTAATAGTATCTTAAAAACCGGCTATTTTAACAAAACTGGTTAAGTATTTTAATGAAAAACCGGAAATATTTTCGATACGATTTCGATGGATACTCAACAATGCTGGCCCAACAAGTGTGTCTTGCCCCATTGTAGTTCTTATCCATGTTTTATTCCTACGTAAGGTGCTAAAACTGCTTTCTATAGTGCAAGTAGTATACGGCAAAGTAAGTAGAAGTATGCAGCTATCTTTGATGACAGGAACAAAATTACAATGTTTCAATGGTTATGTTTTTAGTAAATTGTGATTGAGATAAATATTCCTTCCAAATATTTAACTTGCTTATCAAATTCTTAACATTGCACTGATTTTTAGCCGTAATTGCGAAAGATCTAACATTCAGGGATTTTATATTTTTTGGTAAAACAAAGAAAAGTAATCCCGTGTTTTTTGAAAAGCCTTGTTTTTAGAGCCAGAATTAAATGATTGGGATAAAAATTTTCAAAAATAATCTTCATTTGAATCGGATTCATAATTCGATCTATATATTTGTTGACCGTAAATCCGTGGTTTATCCATCACTATGTTAAGAGCCTCACAAGTAGATAGTGCATTAGAAAAATGTTTGCGAAAAGTATCAGCTTCTATGCGATGTTTTTACAAGTCTCAAGTCAAGAGAAATGCAAATTTTTGTAAAATATGGTTGAGTATTTGAAAGTGGAAATATCAGAAGAAATACACTATTTTACACGAATTTGTTCACCAGACTATGTGCAAAACTGGTGATTAAAAAAAATGCCCAAATGACTACAAACAGGAAAAAAAATACATATTGTTCCACCAAGATTACTTCTAACGTTAAATAAATAACTTAATCTATATTTAAAAATTATAAATTTCATCAAGTCCTAGGTCTTCCTGGATTGTTCCTAGTACCGATGCTGCATTACCCCGTTGCACAGCTAAACCAATTCTTTGGATAATGAAACTTCGAGATTTTTTGCATTGTATTTTTTTGCAAATTTCATTAATAAAACCCTTAGCCTCATCACCCAAAGGACCAAAAGTTTCAACAGCAAAAGGAATGAAGATAAAGCGTTCTTCAAGCTCTTTATATTTTAGATGTTTTTTATTCTCGGCAATACGAGCAGCCGCACCTACAAAATTAGAAGTTTTGTCCAGATTATTTATTTATTTATTTATTTAATGTTAGAATATTGTTATTTGGTATGTAGTGAATTATTATTAATATAGTTCTAAATACTTCTAACGTGGTTTGTTTCTGGTAATCCGATATATCAAAAAATCTACCTTTTTATGCCCATATTAACTTAGGTAATATTTAAACTAAACCCTACAGTCTAAACATCTGTATCCATGTGAAATAACTACTGTTTTTTGTTAACAATCGCTGTTTTTATATTATTTATGTAAATATTTTATATATATATATATATATATATATATATATATATATATATATATATATATATATATATATATATATATATATATATATATATATATATATATATATATATATATATATAAATCCACGTGGCGAAAACTTTGCTTTAGTAATAAAATTTATTATTACGTTGTGGAAATTGCTAAAACCTTCAAAAATATTAATTTTAATGATCAAAATAAATAATTTTCATATTTATACGTTTTAATTTTAAATTTTATTAAATATTTCTGCATTTAAATTACAATAAAGATGGCTATGAAGCTAAATTATATTTAAATTTATTTTAGTTTTATGCTTAAATAAAAATATAAATAGGTAAAATATCAAATTTTAAAAATAATGGCTCACAGGATATTAATATATTAAGTAATGTACAGTAAAATTACCATTTCTATGCTGTTGTAAATGTATTCATTTTTGGATTTATCTTTAACAGGCATTAAATATGGATAAAAATAAACTACGAATCTTTCGGCAATATATTACCTCCTATCCATTCACCAAAAATGCAAAACCGCAGTTTTATATCTCCGCTTTTCATAAAATCTCATTCTAAAAGGATAACTGTGTATCTATCTATCTATCCACGCATCAAAATAAAAAGAAAAATTGTGCTTATTTTAAAAGATATATTTTTTGCCTTTGGTGGTAAATTTAATTTTTAGTCAAATCTAGAAATATCTTAGTCACATTGAAATCCAAACATCTAGTAAAAATAATTTTATGTTGACTATTTTGACTTAATCAGCCTTAACCAAGGAAGTTTAAAGGTGTATGGAAGCCCAATGCTATGGCCCATTCGATAAAAAAATGTCCAGCCCAGTATGAAATTAACTGTCAACAAAATTCCACGAAA
Source organism: Listronotus oregonensis (assembly GCA_019359885.1). Taxonomy (NCBI): domain Eukaryota; kingdom Metazoa; phylum Arthropoda; class Insecta; order Coleoptera; family Curculionidae; genus Listronotus; species Listronotus oregonensis. The sequence goes on along the minus strand of JAHBCN010000568.1, from coordinate 162,352 downwards.
TAATTTAATGTGTTCCCTACTTACACACTCATAAATCAGTGTGTAGTTAGGCAACACATTATACTTTTATGAGAGCCGTAGTACCGTTTTTGGTGCAAGGGCGCGCGCGGCGCGTATGAAACTATATCCGCGCTGTACCGTCAACCGTCGTCGTCTCATCATTCGTCATTTTCGTTGTGGTTTGTGCCCTTTGCGCCGTATTAGTTTCGATTGTTTTGCTTTGTCTGAGTACTTATATTTTGTGGTTGCAGATGTTTTTTGGATTGATAAAAACCTTATTTTAGTGATTAGTGTTTATTAAATTGTGACTATAATTTTGTGTTTATTGTTTGTTACTAATAATATCGTAACAAAATGATTAGAGTTGTATGGCTTTGTCTTGCAAATCCAAGGGTAACATATCCGGCATTCTTTACTTTAGGTAAGTATTTCTAATATTTAAATTAGGTGCTTCTTATGAGACGTAACGTTAGGTAACCGAATAAATAATAATATATCAATTATGAATAATAGAATAATGACAATTTCATAGGAAATAGCAGTGAGTACTTTCATTTCATTTAATAATTTAGTACATTCTTTTAAAGGATCAAAATTATTATTTACTGGGCAGACCAGGCAAATTTTAATATATACATGTCCCTCTAATTGAATGAAAGAAAGTACAATTTTACGTTAAAGTTCCTTTTTGGCTTTTTCTGTATTTGTTTAAAAAGAAATTAGATTTTTGGTTTCTTAAACTTACATTATCAACTTTTTAAGCTCGACATACTGTAGACACATAATATTTAACGGATACTGTTACAATGGATACCTAGGTACCAAAGGTTACTAAACATTTTTAACCACTGTTATTCTGTCTCATGAATGTTTGTTATTAGTGAACAGTATATGCCTAAAAAGCAGTTATAAAAATTTTCACTTTTTAATGTACAACCTGAATCTTAGGATTAGATTAAACTCATTTACACTATCTTGCCCTTCTTTTATCACAAAATTGGTGATAAGTACATGAAACTTTCATACAATGTTTGAAATTTATTTTAAAAAATCGTGTTTTTATTTATTTACAAAGATTTTTGGTAAAAATACAAAATTCACAAAAATATCGACCATTTAAATAGAAGGCTGTAAAGTGGCGCCATCTATTCTTTCCATATTATATTAGATGATATAAAATTCAATATTACACAATAATTTTAAATATTCTATAGTAGTATCGTTTAATAACCAACAATTTTGTGCAAAAAAAAAAAAAAAACAGTGAATGCTTGAATTTGACATTTGATGATTTCAACTTTATAGATAGTAACAAAGAATTATGGAAGTCCGGCTCTGACCTACTATTCATTGCGCAAACTCCGCGGGGCCAATCCCCCTATACCCGCTGCCCTGCACGCCTGGACAATTTTGTTCTACAGTATTGGGCTTCCATACACCTTTAAACTTCCTTGGCCTTAACTCGCTACACATTTATGCGCCTAGACATGGTTTTGATTAGGTAGTCGATATCCCTTTAAAGTATCTAGCTGCACGATAGTGCGCGAGATCAAGTTCTGACCAGATGCATGTAGTGTGTATTTACACGAAACGCTTCAGCCTATTCCCCCCCTATTATCACTTCGTTATCGTTTTACGTAAAGATATTAGATCTGGTACGTAAATTTACCCTAATATTCTTATTACCTGTGAAAAAATTGAGAAAGTCATGTCAAGTGGTTTCTGAAAAATTCTATTTTGAAAATCGCTTATTTTACTACTGAGTGACTCACTCCCCCGTCAAAATTAGGGAGCACTATTCGAGGAACTGGAAACTTGAAATTTGGTCTGTAAGTAAATTTAAGGACACAAGTAAAGAAAACATTCTGAAAACCGCTAATTTTTACTCGAAACGTCCTAAAACAAGGGCGATAGTATCGTATGTAAAAAAGAGAAAAGTTCCTATTCCAAAATTTTGGCCTCTTAAAGTACTGAGATCTAAAATTAGACCAATTTTTTTTTGTCTGTATTAATGAGAAAAATTGTTTGAATTATTGAAAAAAGAACATTCATTAATACAGAGGGATAAGAAAAAACTTCCCAAGTCAAAAAAGAAGTTGTTCTAATTTTAGATCTCAGCACTGTAAGAGGCTGAGCTTTTTAGATAGGAACTTGGCTCTTATTTTACGTAAGTGTTTTTGCTATGATTTAAAGTGACTTTAGGGCTCATGTCAAAGTTAAGCCAATGTTTAAAAAAGGGTTAATAAATTTAAGATTCCGACTCCAATGATATCTTCCCATACGTGGTCGAGCGAGGGTTAAATCAGGAGATCCTGAAGGCCATAATATAGTATTTATTTTAGCCAATTAAAGTGGTCCAATATTAATTTGGCTACAAGTGTTTGGCCATTATTTAGTTTAAAATGGGATTTAGAAGTTTTAAAAATATAGCGTTGGTCCTTTTTGATAAATGACGCATATTTTCATGACTTTAAATATTTGTTGCTAAATCTATTACATATATTTAGCGCAAAAAATAGAATTGCCCATTTTTTGTGGACTAAATAAATAAAAAATAATGTACATATTTATTTTAAAACGTGAATTTAGGACTTATTATTGTTATCCAATACTTTTGACCTATCTTAAACTAAAAACAACAAAATATGTATTTTCAGTGTAATTCGATTCGAAATGGCAATATTTATTTTACCATTAGTGATAGAAGATGCTGTATAAGTTTATTGATACAGTATTTTAAAGATCAAAAGTTAAAAGCGATAAAATTACTTGATGTATTGTTGCGAATCTTATAGATATTTACTAGTTTGCTATAATGGTCGGATTTTAATCGTCTAACAAAGGGGAAAAAAGTGGAATTGTTCTACCTAAAATTTTAAGAATAATAAGTAAGTTTTTGTCTACATGTCTTTAGTATATATCATCATTAAAGAGAGCGAAATATTCAAGCCCATGTAAGTATTTGACATTTATAAATATAACTTACATGAAATGCTTGCAGGCAAAATCAGAAGGTGGTAGTGGATACAACGGTATTGTAAGGATTTTATTAAAGCTCTAAGAATATACGTAACATCGTTTCTGAGAACTAACCAAAACTAATAAAAACACTTTATTGCTTCACCGTACAACAAAAGCCTGTGAAGCTTTTTCCTTAAATTTAATTTTCTATTTTTTAATATACTTCCTAATAAATTTTAATTTTCAGAGGTTTCAAAAAAAAATTAAATATTTAAAAATTTGCCAATTCTGTGTAACCAAAACAAGTTTACACAAAATGCATTTTGTGAGTGTCAATGACATATTGTTTTTCTTTTTAAAATCTTACCATTTTTGTTTAGGGTTGTACATACATATCGAATTAGTTTTAGACAAGAAAGGTTAATAAACTTAAAAAAGTTTTCATTTGAAAAAAATATTATAATATTTTATTATTTTTTTTTAAATATGTTTTATTTTAATTTACAATAATAATTCCATTATTTTTTAAAAAAGGTTATTTGGGTTTACTTTAAAATAGAGAAAATATTATGCTTTAATTATTTTTATTTTTTATTACAAAATAATACTAATTTCAAAAATAGAATTTCTTATTTTTTTTTAAGTTAGTTTATTTAAAAAAACGTAGTTTTAAAATAAAATATTTGTACGATTTGTTGTACATTGCTGCAAGAGTAGATTATCTTTTCACAATGTTAGTTTTTATGAAATTTTAATATAAGTATATAGATTATATATACCCCAGAGAATAACCTATAAATAACCTTCTAAATAAAGTAATAATTAAAAAAAAATTAATTAATTTACACTTAGTCAAGTACTTAAATAAATTCAGGTCTTATAATAAAAAATCAAAATGTTGTTCTCCAGCTTGAACTCTGGTTTGTATGTATATTTGTGCTTGACTGATCCATCTGCGGGACACCGCTGTTTATTTTCACGGTTTTTCTTTGTCCTACAGCCTCCAGGATTTTGTTAAAGAAGTACGCTGTTATAGTGTTTATAATATTTTTTTCTATTTCTTTTTTCTTGACAAAGTACGACAAAGAGAAGTAAAAGAAAAAACATTATAGGAGAGAACTTCTCTGAGAGAAAAGATAATTCTGGAGGCTAAAGGACAAAGAAAAACCGTAAAAGCAAACAGCCGTGTCCCGCAGGGATCGGTACTCGGCCGAACCCTATGGAACATCCTATATGATGCTCTATTTAAAATTGATGTAAAGGCGGAAGTTACCTTAATAGATTTTGCTAATGACTTTGCGCTGACTGTTGTGACAAAAGGTGGGCAACTTCTAATGGATACAGTAAACATAGTCTCAAACTGGTTGGCGTCCAATCGACTTAGCCTTGCGCCAGAGAAAACAGAGGCTGTACTTTCTACCACCAAAAGGCAAACAACACTTAATCCTATTTACAATACAGGAAACACAAGCAAGGCAATTAAATATGGCTCGATACTACGTGCACCTGTACAGAACATGCGCGCTTGCGATAAAGCCGGAAAAAATGTGGCGGCGTTGACGTGCCTTATGCTTAACTAAAGGGGGCCAAGGGCGTCAAAAAGAAGAGTAATGGAAGGTGCAGTTCACTCGCAAATGTTGTGTGCAGCATTTGTTTGGCACAAAGTTACAAGAAACCAAAAACAAATAAAAAAACTAGCTAGACTTCATAGGCTTATATTTATAAATACAGGGTGGCCGTCCATATTTTGACCCATTTTGATCGCGAATAACTTTTGAACAAATAAAGATATCAAGATGCGGTTTTCGCAAATATACTTATATTTCTTTAAAGTTTATTCTTTTATCTTTACCATTTTTATGTGACATTCCATTAGCTCAAAAACAAAATGGCCGATTTTCCGATATAGGACAACTTTGTTATTTTAAATGGAACATCTTGTATATGTTTCAATATTTTTAAAATTTAATCTTTCCCCTTTAAAAAAATGTAACACAAGCTATGGTTATCTTAAAAAATAACGCATTTATTGACCTCCAAAAAATTGACTGTATGTCGAATAGGAATATTATTTTAAAAGGATTTTTTGAAAAGTCGCCTGTGGAAACAAAGTTATCTCGTTTCCATAACAGCAACAAGCCTCATTGTCAGCCATTGTTGGTCATTTTTGACAAGTTATTTTAACTAGAAAGCGCAAAATGTTCTCGTTAAGCGAAAAAGGAAAATGTGTTATTATGTTTGCCGAAACCAAATCAGTAAAAGAAACTCAGCGAAGATTTAGAAACATGTTTAATAAAGCTCCACCCACAAAAAATTCAATTAAAATCTGGCACAGAAAATTCTGGAGTACAGGATCTTTAGCCCGTAAAAAGAAATTAGTAAACAATGAGAATTTGCTAAATAAAACGTTACAAATTCTGGAGATAACTCAGGAAGATCCAACATTGTCAACAAGAAAAATCTCAAGTTCAGTCCATATTCCTAAAACTACAGTACAAGAAATCATGAAAAAAGAACTTAAATTAAAGCCATACATAATTCAAATGTTACAAGAAATAAAAGAAACTGATTTTCCACAAAGGGTGGAATTTTGCCAGAGAATTCAAAATTTAGTAAGGAACAATATACATTTTTTGGATAGACTAATAGTGTCAGACGAAGCCACATTTCACCTCAATGGAAAAGTAAATAAGCATAACTGCAGGTTTTGGGCAACAGAAAATCCTCGACAATATAACGAACACGTTAGAGATTCGCCAAAAGTCACAGCCTGGTGTGGTATGTCAAAGCAAAAAATTTATGGGCCTTTTTTTTTTCATGAACCAACTGTAACCTCTTGGACTTACGTTGATATGCTGGAAATATTTTTTTATCCCCAATTGCAAGAAGAAAATCTATTGAATTTCGTCTATTTTCAACAAGATGGGGCTACACCACATTATGCTAACATTACCAAGGATTCACTGACCAACGTTTTTGGAAACCGGTGGATTGGAAGAGGAGGCCCTATTTCCTGGCCACCTCGTTCACCAGATTTGACTGTTCCAGATTTTTTTCTGTGGGGATATGTGAAAGAGAGGTGTTATAGTCCACTTCCCCAAAATTTAGAGCAATTAAAAATTAATATCCGAAACATAATAGAAAATATTCCTGAAGAATTTTTAGTCAATAGTTTTAATAAGTTTTTTTCGAATTTAAATAAGTGCGTCGAAGTCGGCGGAAGGCATTTTCAACATTTACAGTAGTTTTTAAAAAGTAATGTAACCTTATTGTAACTATTATTTTGTGAATAACCTAAACCTTTGGCGATCCTTTTTTTTGTAACATATGAAGCAAATTTTAATTGTTAAATAATATTGTTGGTCGACATGCAGTCAATTTTTCGAAGGTCAATAAATACGTTGTTTTTTGAGATAACCATAGCTTGTGTTACATTTTTTTAAAGGGGAAAGATTAAATTTTAAAAATATAGAAACATATACAGGGTGTTCCATTTAAAATAACATAGTTGTCCTATAATGGAAAATCGGCCATTTTGTTTTTGAGCTAATGGAATGTCACAATAAAATCGTGAAGGTACGAGAATAAACTTTAAAGAAATATAATGCAAAAACCGCATCTTGATACCTTTATTTGTTCCAAAGTTATTCTCGATTAAAATGGGTCAAAATATGGCCGGCCACCCTGTATATCTAGCGCATACCGTACTATTTTAACAGAAGCCGTGGGTGTAATAGCAGGCATACCATCCATAAAGTATCTGATAAGTAAAAGACACGAAAAAACACAGGAGTGCAATTTCACGTAACCAAAAAGTACTTGATGGAAAGGTGGCAGAACAGCTGGGAACACTTAACTAAGGGTCGTTGGACTAACAAAATAATATTGAAATTACAGACATGAATCGACCAACCGTATGCAGAAGTTGACTATCTAACTCAGGTATTATCAGGACACAGATGCTTGAGAAAATACCTATGAAAAAGAAGAAAGGCTGAAACAGAGGAGTGTAACTACTGCAATGGCATAGATGATGCCGAAAAAACACTATTCATCTGTCCTAGGTGAAAAGAGGTCAGAAGATTATATGCCCAGCAAACAAGGTTGGAATTAAATATATAAAACAAAAGAAATAGAAAGTCGATAGAGCAAGGCTAGAAAGTCAAAAGACAACAGCTCCACTGAAGCAATGCGAAAGCGGATACCGGGGTATTTTTAGTCGGTAGTACCCTGCTAGAACTTGGGGTAGTCCGACATTACTGGCGGCCGCCAAACACCACCGGCCGTGGTATGCGTAAAGGCATTTTTTTGCTCTCCTCCACAAAAAAGGAATCTAATATATTTGGTGCAATACACTTATTGTTTTTTTTATCGCAAAAGGGTCTCATTTAAATTAAACAAACAAAAAACCAAGTCAATAAGAGATACGCATGAAACATTTTTTTAAATATTACTATGAACTATAGTCAATTCAAAGCGGCACTGCTGCCTCAGCTCAGCTGGGTTCAAATTGCATTTTTTTATCTTAAAAAAAAATGTGAAAAATCGTTTTTTTTTTAATATAACGCAAAAACTAATAATTTTAGGAAAAAAAAGTATATAATCAAAATTGATGGCATAATAAAACTACGTCAGTTGTTTTTAATGAAATTTTTTGTAGCCCTTTTAGTTTTTAAGATATTAACGATTTAAATTTTATGTAAAAAACAAAAATATGCCTTTTAGTAAGCTCTATAAAAAAGATTATATACACATTTTTAATAAAATAGGTAATAAAGGAGATATAAGGAAAAAAGTGATTTTGGTTTTTAAAAATTTCGCTAATACAATATTTTTTGGTACAAATAAGTATACCAGCTCCGATTCATTTAAAAATTAATTTAAAATGTTTTATTCATTGAATAAAACAAACTAATACACATGTGCCCTGAGGCAATGGGGGATAACCTGGTGGCACGGATATTTTATTTAATTTTTTTTCTTTTAATAACTGTACCCATTCCAATCCACTTAAAAGTTTAACTAAAATAAAATTTAAACTTTATTTAATTGAAAAAAAAAATAATAAGTGCCTCCTCTATCTGGGTGTTATATACATGGCAGGACGCTTAACATTTCTCGATCTCGATCTTCTATGCTACTATGTGTATATCTCATCGTTTAAATATTTTTATTATCGATTGAAATAATAATATTAGTAATTTATAAAAACAGTTACTCGTTCAAAATGATCTTGAGATAATTTTAACTATATTTAAAAAAAAAATAGTTTATTTATTTTTTTTTCAGTTAAATTAGTCTTTAAACCTAAATCTTATCATATTTTAAAGTAGTAAATAAAGGGGTAGATAGCTTAATAAGAGAAATATTTTTAAAGTTTAATGCTAAATAAACTATATTTTTTATGTTTTAAATATTATTAAAACTTCTTCAAGACTACTCTGAACAAGTAATCTTCTTTATAAATTATTGATATTAACATTTAAATTAATAATAAAAATATTTAAACGATAAGCTATACACATAGTAGCATCGAAGATCGGGAAATGTTAAGCATCCTGTCAGGTATATAACACCCAGATAAAGGAGGCACTTATTATTAATATTTTTTAAATTTATAAAGTGTAAATTTGTGTTTGGTTAAAGTTTCAGGTTATCCCCCATGGCCTCGAAGCACATGTGTATTAGTTTGTATCATTTAATGAATAGAATATTTTAAATTAATTTTTAGATGAATCGGAGCTGGTATACTTACTTGTACCAAAAAAATATTGTTATTAGCGAAAATTTTTTATGGCCAAAATCTTATATCTCCTTTATAACTTATTTTATTATAAAGGTATTTATGACCATTTTTATGGAACTTATTAAAAGTCGTATTTTTTGTAAATTGAATTTTTTCGTAGCTCTTTTAGTTTTTGAGCTATTTGCGTTTTTATTTTAAATTTAAATTGTTAATATCTCAAAAACTAAAAGCGCTAAAAAATTTTTTATTAAAAACAACTGATGTAGTTTTATTAGGCCATCAATTTTAATTTTATTTCTTTTTTCCTAAAATTATTAGTTTTCGTGTTATATTAAAAAAAAACGATTTTTTTAAGGTAAAAAAAGCAATTTGAATTCGCTAAGCTGAGGCAGCAGTGCGGTTTTGTCTATAGTTCATAGTAATTAAAAAAAATGTTTCATACGTATCTCTTATTGGCTTGGTTTTTTGCGGGTGGCCTCCCGAATTAAAAGTAAACTACTTAAAGTCGCACAAACTATAATAAGTGATTTAAAATGCGTCCGGTTGATCGTCAAACTTTTTTATTTCAAGTTTACAAGTACAATTAGCCAAATATGCCAAGTATACTTTGTAAATAGATGTTTTAACATTTTAAACTATTTTTAAAAACAAACCTATTTCTCTAAATATCGTTTAGGTTATTTATGGTCAATGATAAACACGGAAAACTAATTAAAATGCTTATAAATTTCAAAAGAATTAGCTTGGCAAAAAAGGCAAAATAAATCGTCATTATTAAAAAAAAAACATGTGTTAACATGGTAAATCCATAATCCAATTACTTTTAAAAATTAAAAAAGGGTGGTTTCGTTAATTGTATTTAATTTTTTGCTGATCAAAATGTTTGAATTCTGATTTTAATTAAAAATTTCCTAATGATATTTTACTTTCGCTAAAAATTTATTTATTGCTTTAAATTAAACCACACATCTCCAGGATAAAAAAAGATACCGTTTTATTTGAATTAAATAATTTATCTGAAAAAGGAAAATATTTTTAAATATTGTACAGTTTTAGAAGAAAGTTTTGACTTTTAATAAAACTTGTCATTAGCATATTAGATTGTAATAAATTTGAAAAATCTTTAAGAACGTTATTCCCACCTTCTAATTAAATATAACTTTTATTCCTCTTTTAACAATACAAAAATCATCCAACATCTAAGATACTTAAATTTTAGATTTTGGATGATTTCTGTATTAATAAAAGGGGAATAATAGTTATATTTAATTAGTAGATCTCCAAACCAAAATAAAACTCTCAAATTAATGCGCTTAATTTTTCTAGTCACAAATACCCCAAAATGCAAAAAAAATCGTATTTTTAAATTTGTCACAAATACGGAGAAATGTAAGTTAAAGCTCATTGCAATAAAGAAATCAAGCTTATGTGTAGTGTAGAAAGATACTAAGTTTAATTTATATCAAACTTTAACAGTTTTAGTCTCACAACTAACTAAAATAATATCCCCGTGTAAAATATTTTTCTTACAATAAGAATATAAAATTTATTAAATAATTTCAAATACAAAATTTGGCAAGATTTCGCTTCCAAACTCCTTTTTTTTGCATTACAAAATAAATGCCTACTCGACATAACGGAGAACGAAATGTTACCGTATTAAGTTTAGGTCTCACAATTCGTTAGGTTGTAAGGTAGAATTACTTTTGCCCATTAAAACATTTCCTGGTTTTTAGTTTCTTGTAATTTTAACCAAGGCATTAAATTCTATGGTATTTAAATATTTTCAAAATTGTTTGGCTGCTTTTATAAAATATATACAGTGCGTCTCAAATTGGTAATGCATGTTTTTATTTAAAACATCCAACAAATGCTAACAGCCCATGTACTTATATTCGTACCTGGTACCTGGAAGCTTTAGGTAAAGTAAATTTATATGTAGTTTATTAATATAAGATCTATAGATTTGATGGTTCGGTAGGAAAAAATACTTCTACGAGCAGCATAGTGCCCCAATCTGGGGCTTCTTCATTTGGACTGTCAAAAAATACATAAAAGTGGCACTTTGTGTTGTTCTAGGAAACTTCAAGCAGAACACTTACTCTGGAAATTACCCTAAATAACTAGATATTTATTTCTTTTTTTCTTGTCTTTATTCTTAAGTCAAAGACATATTTTAGATAATTATATAAGAATTGTAAATTGTAAATTTGATTTCATATTTAAATAAATAAATAAATAAATAGATAAATAAACATTTATGCAGTTCTATTTCAGAACCTCCTTTTATTAATGCCAAAAAAAAGTTTATAAAAATTGTATCTTTTATTTGCTCTCACATGATAAGACAAGATAATGGTTGATTCTACAGGAAATTCGAAATTCTTTATTTTTGGATTTACGGGATCCGTAATAGGGATACAAAACTAGAGGCCGTTGAAATAAAGACAGAAGGTAATTAACGTGCAGTTTGGTTTTAAAAGCATACTGGCTTAGCAGCCAGTCTATATTATTTATTACTCGGGCAAAAGGGCGAGTTGATAAAAGGTTTCGTATTAAAATATTATAAGTTTTTTGTACTAGTAATTATTTTAAAATGTTGGTGCAAATTACGTTACTTTTTGGACTATAACTTGAAAATTGGTAGCTTAAAATAGGGTTAAGTTATTTTAAAAATGCAGATGCTTTTCAGATTAAAAACAAGTTTAATTAAAGGAACGAAAATTGTGACTAGACGGAAACTCAAATTAATTAAAAATAAAGATAACTTTTGCTCCGATTGGTTTGGGTACCGTAAAATGCAAAACCTAAAGTATTAAGAAACTTGGTACCCACAGTATAAAAAACAGAGATTTTTTTTGGAAATCCAAATAAATTGGGTATCGTACCATTTTAAGTAATGAAAAAGAAGTACACATAAAATTTCGCCTATAATTTTGGATAATGCTTGCCTACCAACTGCTCAAAGTGGGTGCAGTAGCCTCGTTTTACGAAACCTTTTTGCGGCCTATTGGAAGAACTTAAAAATTGAGAAAAAAGGCATCTCACTATATAAGTGTAATAGGTATAATAAGTATACTGAGAAACTAGTACAGCTTCAAGAAAATTAACTTACTTCCTGACGGGACACGGCCCTTTGAGGTATCATCTCAAAAAGATTTGAAAGACAATAAAGGCTGTAGGTTTTGGGACAGATTAAACGAAACCGCAAAAGATTTACTATCGAATGCATGGAAATAACACGCCAAAGGCGAAAATATCTAACAGGAACATTTTGACCAAAGATATTAAAAAACTTGTCCCCAAAACATTTCGAATTCGCGAAAAGTTTGGGAATTGAGAAGGCCAACTTATGTTGGGTATTCTCAAAACATCATCCTAGGACAAAGTGGCTGTAGGGCTATATTGAGCCGAGCGATCCCATTTATTACAATATAATACAATAGAATAGATTAGTGCTGTGGCAAAATTTAAGTAAATTGATACTCAAGGTGCTATAAATTTGTAGCTTACCATTAAGATTTTAAAAATTTAAGAAACTAAGGAAATAGTTAAGTAAATTACTTTATTTTTATTTTTTTGCCAAGCTGTTAGCTTTTTGGGGTAAAAACCGTAAACTCTTTTTTTAATTTGCAAAAACTACTAAATTTTTAATTTAAATACAGTAAAAATACAGTTTTAAACAGGTATGACGTGTATTGTTAAATAATGCAAATATCTTAACGCCACGATCCCTGTCACTGATCTTAAATAAAGCTTGAATATTCACCTTACGAAAAATTATTCATTCTTTCGCAAAGGGATTTTCCAAGATAACAGATACTAAACTCCCGCAGGATACGAGCAAAGTCATATTTTTTTAATCATGGAAAAAGCGCGCTATATAAACGTTATGCGAAAATTTATAATAAAAGCATATATTAATCCTCGATCATTTTAAAAATATATACAAGAAAAACAGAAAATATGGATCTCATTTTGTTATTTTATTTTTTTAGACAGGGGACCAACTTTTCCCAGCGCATGAAGATACAAAATTAACACAACAAGTTTATGTACTAGATTTATTGCTTGATTTAAATACAGAGGTTTGAAAAGTGTTAGAAAACCGATTGACTTTTACTGACTTATACCTATCTATTACTTGTCTTGTAATAGAGAAAGAAGTATTGTAATTGTAAATCAGGATTTTTGCTGATCTTAACGTCGTGGGATTTCTGAATAAAAAAATCCGACTCTACCATTCTGTTGTTTTAGCATAAAAACGGCGGATATAAGAGTTTATATGTAGTTTGAGCTTGTCCTAGTCTCAAATTTAAATGTTCATTCAACAGTCTATGTATAGGGTTAGCACCTTAAAAAAATAACTTAAGGCCACAACTAAAAAGCGACTTAACCGAGAAAGGTAATATTTTCGACACTAGTAAATAAATAAAAAAGTCTAATAAATTAAATATATTTCTGTTGCATTAGCATAAAGGCTCTAGGGACTTAAAACTTGTGTACTATGGATATTCGAAAGAGAATACCAATGTATAGCAAATTTTATTATAGGATTTTATTTTAGCAAAAGTTTCAATTCGTAAAACGAACTAGTATATGGCAAACTGAAAACCAGATATAGACATGAAAAAAAATCTTTAGCAGGTATTATGCCATTTCATTTGCGGGGTAACTGATAAGGACAAATATGCTACCTATGTTTATAACTTTTCTATAGAAAAGTTTTTAGAGCGTGAGCATTAAAATTCCTTAAAAATTTCCAACCAAAAACATAAATATGAAAAGATAAACACCTATTTATACATAATATATTTTATTAATTTATGTTTAGATTCAAAGCAAACAATAGCTAATTATTGATTAGGTCTTCCGCCCAATCAAATAAACAACAACAAAAGTAATTTTAGTATCGTATTAAAGATCCTCAGTTTCTTAGACACAAATTAACCCGTATATATATATATATATATATATATATATATATATATATATATATATATATATATATATATATATATATATATATATATATATATATATATATATATATATATATATATATATATATATATATATATATATTTTCCAAGGACATATACACAGTTTAAAAGGGTGAGACGACACTGCGGATTATCCCAACTGTCCCAAGTATGACGGCCTTCTGCATCCAAGTTATGGCGTTATCAGGGAGATTTAATTCAGATGCGTGCTGTTTAAGCTTCTTATGTACGAGGCCGTTTACGCTTATAATCATTGGCATCACCTTTACACTTCTTAGGTCCCAGATGTGTTTTATTTCGCGTGCCAGCGCTTCATATTTAGCGACCTTTTCGGTATACGTTTTGGTCAGGTTGTAATCCTGCGGCACTGCAAAGTCTATAAGGATGGCGTTCTTTTCGGACTTGTTCCATACCACCATATCAGGTCTGTTGTGCTGCATCGGTCTGTCTGTTATGATGGTGAAGTCCCAGTATACCTTGATGGTGTCGTTCTCCATAACGGGTTCCGGGTTGTACTGGTGATGAGGAGTAAAAGCTTCCAGTAGACCTGCGCCACGACAGATCAACTGGTGTACAACCTTCCCCATGTTGTTGTGACGCTCAAGATACCTGGTATTCGCGATGACCGAGCATCCTGCCGATAAATGTTGCACAGTTTCCTCGGCTCTGTTGCACAGCCTACACTTAGTAGTCTCAACCTGTTGATGCATTATAAGTCGCGCGTGAGTTCGTGTTGGGACGACCTGGTCTTGGATCGCCAATAGCATGCCTTCCGTTTGAGGAAAGAGATACCCAGATGTCAGGTAAGTATTAGACCTCACACGGTCTACGTCATTTTGGTATAGACTTGCGCAGAATCTTCCGTGAAGGGCTTTTGAGCGCCAGCTTTGTCTAAGCTGATCTAAGTGGGTCTCTCTTTCAGATTCCGTTAGAACTGATAGATTAAGTGCTGTGTAATCTTTGTCACATGCTGCTATCCGTTGGTATATTGGTGACCGTTTCGCTAGGAAATACTTCCTCAGGTTGTCGCGCTCCTTTAAGTTGGCTTCTTCCAGGCTGACCAAGCCACGACCTCCCTCGTTTCGGGGTAAGTATAGCCTCTCAATAGATGATGTAGGGTGCAACATGCCATGTTTTTTGAGAGCCGCTCGAACCTGTCTGTCCATTGTTTGCAAGTCCGTTTTTGACCATCTGAGAACACCCGCGGTGTATGTTAGAGCGGGGATTGCCCAAATGTTCAAGGCACTAATAATATTCTTGGCCGATAGCTGCGTCTTCAGGATCTTATTTGTTCTTCGCATTAGCTCCCTCTGGGCAAGTTCTTTGTTTTCTTTCTGCTGGATCTCATACGTTTGTTGGATACCCAGATACTTGTATGTCTTTTCCAAACTCAGTGACTCTATCCTCTCGCCCCCCACGAGCACCACACTCTCGTTCTCAATAAGTTTTCCCCTTCTTACATGAACAACGGCGCACTTTTCTATTCCAAACACCATTCTGATGTCTTGGCTGAAGCTTCTAACTAGCTCCAGTTGACCTTCCAGGTGTTGTTGGCCTCTTGAGTAGAGTTTTAGGTCATCCATGTAGAAGAGGTGTGTTAGCGTAGCGCGGTCATCTATGGCGTATCCATAGGAACTGCGGTTGAGCATATTACTAAGCGGGTTGAGCGCGAGGCAGAACCACAAAGGGCTGAGCGAGTCTCCTTGGAATATTCCCCGCCGGATCGGGATTTCTCGGGTCTTGTATGTGTGCGCTGTTCCTTGGATAGAAAGAGTTGTGCGCCACGTGGACATCAGATGTCTGAGTAGCCTTATGGTTCCCTGGTCCACCTTATAGATCTCCAGCACCTGTAGAAGCCAAGAGTGCGGAACTGAGTCAAACGCCTTTTGGTAGTCAATCCATGCCATAGATATGTTTTTGAGACGTTTTTTCGCTTGTTTGGTCACCACTGTGTCGATAATCAGGATTTCCTTGCATCCCCTTGCTCTTTGTCTGCAGCCATTTTGTTCCCAGGCTAATACGTGGTTGTTTTTAAGGTGACAATTTAGTTTGAAGCCTACAGTGGATGTCAGTATTTTGTAGGCCGTTGGGAGGCAAGTTATTGGCCTGTAGTTCTTAGGTTGTGCCAGGTCTCCTTTCTTGGGTTGCATGTAGGTAATTCCATGAGTAAGAAACTTTGGCACCGTCTCCGGATTTTGGATTGCCTTCTGGATAGTACGAGCCAATGCTACGTGCGTTTCGGTGAATGATTTCCACCAGTAGTTGTGGATTCCATCAATACCGGGAGCGGTCCAGTTTTTCAATCTTCTAACGGTGGCTCGTATGTCGTTTTCAGATACGGTTATCTCTGGCATTTCCTCCATTTGGCGGGCCTCTTGCTTTTCAGAATAAATCCAAGGTGCCTCCGCATTGTGTTGGATATTTTGTGACCAAATATCCTCCCAAAAATCGACCATCTGTTTTTCCTCTGGCGGTGCTGTTTTTTGGTTTGGGTTTTGGCTGTCAAGACCCCTGAAGAATAATTTTTGGTTGCCGAGGAATATGCTGTTTTGTCGGAATCTCAGCGATCTTTTGTGGTACCGTCGTAGTCTGCTCCCAAGCGCCGCAGCTTTTTGCTTGAGCATTTCTAAGTGTACTTCTAGGTTTCGGCGGTACTGTGCATCCGTGTGTCCAATTTTTGCTTTTCGTGCGTAGGTACGGGCCTTTTTCTCTACTTTTCGACTAGGATTTTGCCGGCTAACATAGTTGTAAAGTATGCCTATGTCCTGGCGAAGCGTGATTTTTCCCTCGAGTCTTTTCTCCCATGGGGGTTGCCTTTGTTCGTTTCCATACAGAGTTGGCTTGGTGAGCAAGATCCCAACAGCAACACTCGCAGCGCAGTAGACTGCATGACAAAGCTCCTCGAAAGTATCTAAATGTCTGAATATTCCAGATAAAACCAAGTTAATTGTCATTATTGCGCTTTTTGTTTCTCCATTTGCCTTCAGTCTTTGGATTCTTGGCCTTTCCTCCCAGGCTACTCCGGCATACCTGTGATGGACTTCCTGGAACATCAGTCTGATTTCTTCGAGCTCAGGGCGTTGGTCTTGAGGTTGTGCTTCTGGCTGCTCAGGAATCTGCGCTTGTTCTTCAGGTTCGGCAAGTCTTCTATTTATTGTTCTTCTGATGTTCTGTGGTCTTCTGGTGGGTGAGTTTTGTAGTGCCGCCTCCTTCATAGCCTTGAGTTCATCTGGAGCCAGGAGCCCCCTTGTTCGGATGTTATTGATATGGGCTGATAGGTGAGCTCGCGTAAAAGGTTTGTCCGGGTATGCTTCATTCCACATTTCAATTAGCTGGTCTCTAAATCGTGTTCTTTTCGTCCCTCCCTCAGTAACTCGGAAGTAAGCATTCATGAGAGTTGTATTCATATCTCTTGTCCAATGCTGCCTTCCCCAGCCCCTGTATGGTATTGCAGTCGTGGCGGGACCAGCTTGTCCCAAGTCCCCCCCAGGAGGGTTTTGGGGAATTTGGGGCAAACCCGGTTTTCCCCCAAAAAAAAAAAAGCTTGTGTATCTGGGTGTTATATGGGGGTGCTGGGCCTTATGGTTCCATTTCGCAGGATTGCTATCGCTCCAATCTTTATCTCTGCTAGGGATATAGTATATACATATATATCTATATGGTGATGGGTATCTGAGGCTTGTTTTTATATAGAAAGTGTGGATTATATAATATTTGGTAGCTATCATATATATGGTTATATGGGGTCTATAGGTATATATGAGACTAACGGCCCTAATATGCATCCTGCTGTACATATATATTATATATACGATACATGGTATGTGGTATATCTTAATATATATATATATATATATATATATATATATATATATATATATATATATATATATATATATATATATATATATATATATATATATATATATATATATATATATATATATATATATTATTTATTTATTTGATTTAGACTAAATCCTTGTTAAAAAATATTGTTTGGTATATTTGAGCCAGTAACTGCGCAATATATCCTAAAAGACTTTAAAGACTTGTTATATTTATTTATGTCAAATTAGGTTTATTTACAAATTAAACAATACGAGAGTTAGAATTATGGAAATGACGTTCCAATTTTATTTATTTGATAAATCTTTAAACAAACAGCATAAATATTTTAAAACAAACGACCATTTTATTATTTGCTTTTCTGAACAGCCAATTTATGTTCTTAAGTTGTAAATTTTGAATAGTAATATTTACTTAAAAACTAATGATGCTCATAATAGTATTTAGAAAATAATATTATTTATATATTCATTTGAAAATAATCCAGATAATAGGCCATCAAAGAAGGAAAAAATTTTTATAGAGATATTTATATATTATAAAATTTTATTAAAGTTAGTCAGGGGGTATCGCCGCCACCATGTTTTCATATCGTAATTCTTTATTCTTAAACTTTTACCATACGTATTGATAAGAAGTACATTAAAAAATTATAATAATATATCAGTAAGAATTTCTACCGCCTCTACGTTTACATTAAAGCCCTTTAATTGTTTAAAATAATGATAAATTTTAAACTCACAAAGTAAATGGTTAGCCTTTAGACCGTTAACTTTAATATACTTCTTTCTAACAAATTTAAAAATTTTCTTTCGTAATTTGCAATTCATGGCCCAAGGGATGTGTTATTAAGAAAAGACATTTTAGCACAGTAAAAGTAAACCTTTAGATTTAAATTTACTCTCCACTTCCACATATTAGTTATATACCTGATAAAAACAAGTATAATATATATATATATATATATATATATATATATATATATATATATATATATATATATATATATATATATATATATATATCATACATGTTTATATACAGGGTGATACGTAAGGAAGTGAAATATGTCTACCAGAGATAGAGTTCTTTAGGGTCAACTTAGATTACCTATTAAAATATTTTTAAGAGGTTACTGTTTTTTTCTTACAACTTAACCTAATTATTTTAAATTTGATACAGTTATATAACCTTCTTAGCAATACAGGACAAAAGAAAAAAAT
Organism: Listronotus oregonensis; assembly: GCA_019359885.1. Taxonomy (NCBI): domain Eukaryota; kingdom Metazoa; phylum Arthropoda; class Insecta; order Coleoptera; family Curculionidae; genus Listronotus; species Listronotus oregonensis. Next base: position 143,570 of record JAHBCN010000568.1, on the reverse strand, counting down.
CCAGGTCCGAACTAAAAAAAATTGGATAAAAAGTGTTTTACAAGAAACAACACCCCGTATAAACATTTCTCCGGAATGTTAAGATGAAAATTAAATCACTATAAAAAGTACTACAAAATAGTACTAAAATGTTTCTCAGCACATGTATACAAGTTAAGCAAAAAAATAAATAATTTGAAACTACAAAATATATGAAGGATAAAAAAGCTTTTTTGTTTTTAAAAGTGCTTGTTAGCAAAAATAAACAAGAAAGGTATCATTAGGTTTTAAAGTGACCACCATCAGCTTCTTAACCGAATTTTTAATTAAACTACAGCATTTCCAATTGTTACTCCATTGTTTTTTACTTCTTAAAAAATCTTATTTTTTTTTAAACAGTGTTGTTTTTTCCTTATTTTCTCGTTGTAAACCGTGTCTTTGAAATGCCCTTATTGATAACTATTAATCGAATTAAATCAGGCCCCCTGGCTGGCCAAAAAGTTCCACAATTTGTTGTGTCAAATTGTTCTATTGCAATACTGATTGTTTAAAAAACCGCCTATTGCCCTAGAGTTTTGAGATGGAGCACCAGCTTGTGCATGCCTGTAACATAAGTATTTACTTCTGCTAGAAGACACGGCAAAATTATTTGAAAAAAAATCAAGTAAATAATGGTATTAAACCTCTCCTCAAAAAATATGGTTTAATAATTTGGTTGTCAATAATCCGAGCTCATACATAACAAAAAATCTATGTTAGGAGTGTGCCCCTTTGGTGGCAGGGAAATTTTTTGGTGCATTTAGGTAGCTATTTTGGGTTAAGATTTTTTTTAGACTACTTGCTAATTGATAGGCTAATTAGTTTATTCGAATTATACAGTGGGTAAATTATTGCATTTAAATTTTGCTGATTTATAAAAATGTTTTTTTTTTGGTTGTTTTAAGATGGCAAAACGTTTTTTTGCTCTTATAGGTACAATTTTTAATTAAAATTTAACTGCCAGCCTTAAAATTTAATTTTATAAAGTTAATTACATGGTGCTCAATCCATCGTCTTAAATTAAAAGTAATTTATAATAAACTTAGTACACAAAAACAAAAAAAAAGTTTTTTACAAGATTTCCTGTTTACCTCCTTACAGAATCAGATTAAATTTAAAAAACGTGGATTTTATGGAAGATGGTGATTACAAAATGGTTTTGTGTTATTATATGTCAGCAAACTTAAATAAAATAAAAAATACTTTGATTAAATTAATTAGATATATGGTAATATGCAGGAAAAACTTGCGAGGGTATGTCGAATAACGCTTAAATTTTGACGAAGCTTTTATTTTTTATTCTCTACGGAGTTTTGTACCAATTAGTCAATCAATAACAACGCATTTTAAATCCGTCAGGTAATTTTAATTTTAATCGTATATTTTAGCATTAAAAAATCTCAAAACGAAAAAAAAACGCTTAAAATATGTTGGGCTATTTTCCTCGTAAAAACATCTGTCTGCTATTTTGAATAGCCTATCCAAAATACAAAAGCTAAAAATTAATTAGACAATAAAAACTAAATGGTGCTTGTTTTAATTGAAGTCGTAGTGCATACAATGAAAACTGTGTTCTCTCTCTCTTAATTTATTTCTATACACAGCCATTTTAACTATACAGATCGCTGTTGGATGCACAGCTAAAATTCGGTGTTATTCTGATTTGCTTGGTTATTTGTGATTTTTAGCTCCACTTTATTCTTTTATAACGTAATACCTTATATAGAAAAGAAAAATGTATTACTCTCAGATCTCTCTGTCCATCTTTAACTTTATTTACTATATGTTTACTTTTTAAAATATTTACTAGGTGCGCATTGTAAAATATTAAATTAGTTTCCCAATGCGCTAATTTAAGAATTTTTCAATAAAAAACAAAATATTTGACTCTAAGCTAAAACTTATTTTGTTCGGAAAATGTGCTTTTCTGTTCACCGGATCTATACAGATTGAACACCTTTAAAAATGAATTATATTCTTTTTTTTTTTAATAAAGAACTGTCTAAGGCAGAAATCTTTGCAAACAGGTAGGGCTTATTATCTTATTCAAGCTCGATGTAACATTTATCCAATTTTTATAATTATATTAGAATATTTTAACCCTAAGATATTTATTGTGATTCCTCCACGCTGTTCTAGAGTGCCATGTCAAGGCCGGATTGCATTAACATGACACTGGTCTTTTATCTCCCATGCTCAGGTATTTTTTTCCTCCCGACTGAACCAGTATAGATTGCCTTCTCACAGACTCATTCTTCTCATATGCCTATTTAGCCTACAATGTCTTGTAGAAAGCGTAAAATGAAGTTTTTCATTAACCATTACAGTATTGTACTGCTGCAGTCCAAGAGTTATGTGTATTACCATCCTCAGTTTGTCTCCGGTCTATATACACTAAGCACCTTAAAAAATTAATTATGTATAATTTTTTCTAATTTAGGGATTGAAGAAATACTTTAATTTTTTTTACTTATTTTTTCTTTTTAGGCCTTCCTAGATCAGGACAATTAAACCAAAATTTTATAAATTTTATAATAAGCTTTTTTTTGTGTCTTTGCTTATTTTATTAACAACAAGTTACGGATTAAATTATATTTAATAAATTGAAAAATTTTATCAAACTTATAAATTTTGGTTGCCATTTAATTAAATTTATATAATTTAGAATTTTAACAAATTAAGTTTACATATTACATTATCACATAAGTTAATAATAATAAAAGCATTATGGACTGTTGCATACTTTAAACAATAATTTCATTAGTTTAAATATGTATCTATTATTTAATATTATTACAATATAATTTCCAGCCTGCGTAACTATTAAATTTAAAATGTATGTGGATAATTTATTACAAAAGTACACATTTTTTTGTAACAACTCAACTTAAATAATATTTAAAAAGTAGGACTAGGTCAACACCTAAATATTGTTTTAAATTTTAAATAAATACAAGATTTCTTGGCAACAATTTTATTTACAATTTGTGATTTTATGATGTACCAATTTGTATTTTACCTTGCCTACCCACATACGTCTATGTTCATTTTATGTTTAAAGTTAAGTGGAATAATATTATTTCTAACTTTAAATTACCACCTAACTATGTTTTAATATCTCTGGATGTTAGGCCTTTGTTAAATCTCATTACTAAAATTTTAGAACAAAAATGGGAACAAATTGAAAGGTATAACACTATAACAAAAAAATATATTTTTTAACTTAATAAAAAAAATTTTTTAGCAATACGTTTTTTAGTTTAATAAAAGATTTTATGCACAAATATGTAGAACACCAATGAGATCCCCAATAAGTCCCATTTTAGCAGCTATTTTACTAGATTATTTACTGGATAATGTCATTCAAGGTTGCCTTTCAAAATCCCATTTATTTACAAGTATGTTGACGACATAATTTGCGCTGTTTCGTAACTGTATTGAAACGACATTAAATATATTATATTTTTTTAACAAAAATATACAATTTACTATAAAGCATGAAAATAAATGTAGTGTGTCTTTTCTGAACACTAGAGTTATAAGAACGGCGGATGATACGGTTATTTTGGATTGGTATTAAAAAAAAACAGCTTTGGGTAGATTACTTCTTAAACCACCTCACGAATCAAAAGTATAATACAGTCATTGCTACGAAGAACAGAGTAACACATATTAGTCACGAAAGCCTTTTACAAACCAATCTAAGAAAGTTATTTAATATCTTTGTCAATAATGGTTATCCGAAACATATTTTAAACAAATTAATACACAGTTCCAACCTTTGTGATGGTCCAACAGAAGACTCCAATGAACATGTCAAATTTTAAAGAATCCCTTACACCAGAAATTTATCACACTCAATTATATCAATTTTTAAAGAATTTCCAAAAATCAAGATAGCCAAATAAAATCTTAAGAAAAATTTTAATTTATTCACAAAAGTACAAGATAAAACACCTTTATGGTATAATAACAACGTCATTTATGAGTTGTTATGTTTGGATTGTGGTTGTGAGGGTTGCTATGTTGGACAAACATAACAATGGTTAAAACAACGAAGAGCGACTGTCGTTTGGGAAAAAACCCTTGTGTTGTAATGGAACATTATCAAAGAACAGGGCACCACTCTGATAATTCTAATATTAAGGTGCTTTAACATAAAAGTAACTACAAGAGCAGATTATTTTTAGAAATGTACCATATAAAAAGAAATATTAGATGTATTAAGTTTAAGTCAGATACCAGTTAGCTCAGCAATATTTATTGCAATATTTTAAGATCAATTTAATTTATGTTATTTTGGCTACATACTGTATATATTAAGTTTATTACCAATTTTAAATCAATTGTGTATATTTTGTAAATTGTTTTTTGTTGGATATATTTGTATTATTTTTGGTGTAGTGTTTCAGTCTTTTTTGTTTGCCATGTTTTTATTGTCATCTCCCATCTAAAAATGCTTAGGTGTTGCATTATTTAAAATGTTACTTATAGGTCCTTTTTTTATATAATGTTTCTACTCCTGATGAAGTTAGTAAATAGTTGACGAAATATTGGGAATAAAAAACAAATGAGGTTTTATTAGTTACAGACCGCATACCGGTCATAGCATAGCGGAAACAATATTAAATGTTCTCGCGACAGCGGACATTCTTTATTATTTTATAAATAAGTTCCATAATAATAAACTGTCTTATACTTTCCTGGTACCAAGAGTTTGTTTTCAAATAATAACACATGTTTTTTTTTTTTAATCAGGAGGATTAAAATAGCCGAATTTCTTACTAGTTACTGTAATTTTACAGATTTCATTTTTAAAAATAAACAGTTTATTTATTTAAAATTGAATTTAAAAACAATAATTTAAGGATTTGTTTAAAAGCAATTTGTTATGCGGTTCCATACTTAATACAGAAAATTTTAATTACATCAGACTTGGTATATTCTTTTAACATGCTTTAATAGGTTTGTAATTTTAACTTAACATAACTCATACATTGCTTTTCAAGCTAATTAATACATTCACGAACTTTAAAGCCTTTGTTCACATACAATGTTGTAATATATGTTTTAGAGATATATACATTTCTAGTTTTTAGTAAATAAAATATAACATTTTAATCTACTGGGTGGATCTCTTTGTAAAATGTGCTGGTTAGTTAGTTAAGTTGATATTAACATAAGCTGAAATTAATTTAAAACTACTTTGGCGAGCCTTCGAAAACTAGGACACTATAATTTGACGAATGAAGAAGCGCAAGCATTTTTTTTGCAAATCAAACTGCTCGCATGGCCATTTGTTTGGGCAGCAAAATAAGATTAAAAATAATTTTTAATGTTAAATGAATGACGTTCATACCTTTAATTATTATAACAAAGGTTCAAAATGTCCTCCGTCTGATATGCACTATGTAACTTTGGCACAGCCGAATTTAAAAGTCTTAAACAAGAGTCAAACGTCATCTAAACTGTTCTTTAAAACTAACTCTGCAGAAACATTTTATAAAAAAACAAAATGTTTAATCATTCAAAAACTGATTATTAATTTATCACATCTTTTGCGTGGTTTTGTATACTTTTAAATTATTACTTTTAAATTATTCCTGTGAAAAATGCGTGAGTTTTTTCCTTGATCCATTTTATGGTCATATTTATATAAATAAAAGGTAATATAATTATACGATAATTTTAAATTAGAAATTCTCTGTTGCTTTAATGCATGTCCCATTGTTGTTTGATCAAGTACGTAATTGTTTACAAAATTTCAAGTGCAATTATTTGGAAAATGGTTGCTTTTAAAGACTTAAATAAATTACACATTTTTGATGCAGAAGAAATAATAGTAACATATTTTTAACCACCAGGTCAATATAATAAGCTTAAAAAAAGTTATGCCATCTTAAACAGAGGGTATGTCGTAGCTGGCGCCCACTACTAACAACATCAAAAGCATGGACAAATTTAAATTTTTTGCTTAAAGAAACCTTTAGATCCCTTATTTTGTACCGCTGTGTCATTTAGTTAAGAATTTATTACGAAAAGCAAAAGAAAAATTGGCACTCTGTATCTTGGTTATTATCAAGTTTGGAATAAGGCAAGTTATATTTGTCATAATGCCTTTTTGATAATGTCTCAAATACTAGCAAATACCTCAAATGAGGTTATTGTTTAGCTAATGGTGGCAAACACTTTGAATATCTTAGTTCTTAGTACATGGTCGATTTAGTAACAAAAATTTACTTTGTTAACTATTTAAGTATCAGTTATTGCATGAAACCAACTCCATTTTATTTAGTTTTAAAAAAATCTATCATTTGTGAATGAATAATTAATTAACAAATAATTAACCCCATGTAGTAATTTTCGCTTTATTCCTTTACTCGTTCGTGAATTATAAAACGGTATTCGGATTTTTAAATAAAAATGTAGAGTTGCCATTTTTTAGAAATTACATAAATTAAGTTCTGACATTTGGAGGTTTTAGTCATAGCGGTGCATTGAATTTATTGCAATAACAATAAAGTAGGCTTTGTAGTTGAAAAAACGAAGTTGCCTACTTGAGTTTACACTTGGCAACATTGCAAATATTATTATCGAATCGGCCCCAACGATCGATTCTCAAAAGTAATACTGTAGAAAATTTTAAAAATTAAAAAGTTGGTTGATCGGCTAAAATATTTTAAAGTTTTTTGGGACTTTCGTTTATACCGAATGTAGGTGTCAACTTGCTCATTTTATTTTACTTCTAGAATCTACACAAGATTTTAGGCAGAATTTGTGTATCATCTAAATCTAAGCGTTTTTGATAACCCTTAAAGAGTGACCGCAAAAATCGCTCAAAAACTGCCTGTTTTTTTACAATTCACAGAGTGGTGATGAAAAGACATACAAGTATGTATTTTATATCAAATGACTTGTCGCAAAAAATTAGGGTGAACATTGCTCTTTGTTTTTTGCAAATTTTTAAATATCACCCCTATATAGTGGTTGGAAAATCGCCAAATCAGATTTTTTAGGACATGTCTAATAAGAAATAAATGTATATAATAATCAATCACCCTTATTAATAGAAAAAAAAATAATTAAATGCCAGCTTCTTCAAAAAAAAAATTAGCTTCGTATTTTTTTTTGATCCAAGTATATAAAGCAGGTGTAAATAAATTTTTCAAGTTCACTTTTAACCAAAACCACCCCTGTAAGGGGGTATATTCATCCCCCAGAATGTAGAAATTCATGTACAACTTATTTATTTATTTATTTAAATGGGCATAAATGGCACAAACAGGCAGAGAGAGCCCACTAGAGTGCCTACAATATGCTATTACATTTACCCTAAAAAAATGCGAAAAAATACATTTCAGTGCTTATGCACAACAGTGAATCTTGCTCCCTTAAATTATACAAAATTCAGACATAAATTAAAAATCAATTAAAAATTCAAAATATTGCAAAAAATAAAAGAATTTATACAATAATAGACCCTAATGCAAAATATATAATTGTAAAAAAAAACAAAAACACAGACATATAACCAGTGAATATATAAAAACTTTCAATTTCTCACTTCCATAAAAATAGTTTTTAAATTAATTTTGACTTGATATTTTGACTTGGAAAGAAAGTCCAAAACATTACTGTACTTGTTGCCATTGTGTGTCAACCTCACTAAAGGTGAGTTTTGGGAACAACTAGTATTTCTAAAAGGGACATTGAATAATTCATTCAGCCGTAGAGTTCTAGAGAAAACATTAAAGTATAATTGTGACAGGATATCAGATCTATTTATACAATTATTCAGGATTTTATATAAAAATAAAAAATCAGCTTCACTCTTCTCTTCTCTAGAGAGAGAATTCGGAAATGTCTTCTAGTCAAAGATATGTTGATAAAATTATTTTTGAATGAAATATATTTTAAAAACTTATTTTGTACATTTTCTAGTCGTTCAGCGTAAGTGTTGTAATGGGGATTCCAGAATTTAGAACCAAAGCTTCATTTACTCAGTACAAAAGCATTGTAAAGACATAAGATTACATTAGTGTTGGAAAACAAACTACATTTTCTGATTACGTAACCCAGTAATCTCAAGGAAGAGTTTACAACTGACTCTATATGCAGATCAGTAACTTAAAATCGTATATGACTCCAAGGTCTTTTATATTTTCTACCTTCTTTAAATTGTTATTAGAGATTTTATAATCAAATAATATTTTATTTTTGTTTCGTGTAAATGATATGGTCTGACATTTGGCTAAATTCAAAAATAGTCCGTTGTCGTCACAAAACCTTGACACCTGGTTCAAGTCATGCTGTAGATTATGACAGTCATTTAAACTGTAGATTTTTTAAATATTTTTAAATCATCTGCGTATAACAAATAATTACAAAAAGAGAAACACTTTTTTATATTGTTTATATATAATATAAAAAAGAGGGGCCCCAGGTGTGAACCCTGAGGTACTCCAGAGGTTGGAATGAATGCATCCGACATATACCCCTGCACTGATACTCGTGATGGTCTATTTTTGATATACGACTCGATCCAGCTCAGTGTGCCACCCACAACGACCTCAGCCAAGCGATTCAACAGAATGTTGTGACTGATTTTATCAAAAGCCTTGCTGAAGTCGGCGTAGACAACATCCACCTGAATTCTCTTATCCATATTGCTATGTAGGTATTCGCTGAATGTGAACAGATTTGTTTCCAGTGATCGACCAGGGTAGAACCCATGCTGTTCTGGTATTATAAGATTTGTAATATGTGCAAATAGGTACTCATATATTATATTGGTCTATAATTTTTAACATCACGTTTTTGACCATTCTTGAATATAGGTACTACAGTACATACCTTTCACAAGTCCGGAAATTTACCCATCTTTAACAATTTATTAAAGGACAATGTAAGGGGCAAACTCAATGATACAGCACATTTCTTTATAAAAAGAGGTGGTAGGTTGTCAGGTCCCGGACCTTTGTTAACATTAAGTGTTTGAAGTGCTATCAATACTTTGCTATCACATATGGTGATATTACTCAAATTAGAGCTGTCATGGGCTTGTACAGAATTGTTTTGATTTAGAGGACATCTTTCGGGCTCGAAGACACTACCGAAGTATGAGCTAAATAGATTACTTATATCATTACCAGTGTTAACAACCTTATTTTCGAAATGTATCTCGTTAGGTATTTTAACTATATTTTGTTTTTTAATGAAAGCGTAACTCCAGAATTTAGACGGATTTTGATACAGATTATCTTCCATTGATTTAATATATCTTTTAAAATCCGCGCCTACGAGTTTTTTGGACATGGTTCTTAGGGATTTAAATAAATTGTAATCATTTTCATTTTTGTAAATCCGCCACTTTTTGTGTAAGCTATTTTTTTCTTTAATAATTCGAATTGTTTTTTGAGAATAATATATTGGATAATATTTATTTTTTGAATAGGTTGGCACATTGCTTTCAATAATTTTCCAGATATATCTATAAAATAAATCTACATTATCATCAACTGAACCATGACCAAAAGTAGCAAACCAATCAATATCTAAAATATCCTGATTTATTTTACCATAATCCGCCCTCCTATAGCTATAATACTTTTTATGTTTATATGCTAAACCTTTATAATTTGTAACAGAGTACAGAAATTCAATAGCTGGATGATATGCATCCTCGGCCACAAGAGGATTTGAACAATGTCCGATATTATTTAAGTTAGGCTTGTTACAAAAAAAAATCAAGTCAAGAATTTTATTGTTGCAATTAAAAATATTGTTATACCGCAAACAATCCAGCAGTGATAGATTATCTATTAAATGTGAATACCTATTTTCTACACTGTACGGTTCAAAATAATCACATTGCACTGAAGAAAGATGAAAGTCCCCACAGATAAGAAATTCCCTGTTATTTTTACAAATCGAGCTTAACTTTGATGAAAAACTTACTTGGGCTTCGGCGTCACTACGTGGCAAGTACACGCAACAAACAAACAGCTGATGGTTACCCCCCAGTCTCAGAGACACCCAAAGGTCTTCAACGTCACTCTGAAGCTGCATCTCCAGTTTTGCACAAAATTTATTTTTCACCGCGATAAATACACCACCGCCGTCCAGTTTTTTACAACCTGTTGTTTCTCTGTCCCTTCGGAAAGAGAGTATTGACGTGTATCAATCACTTCATGATCAAAAATCCGATTATTAAGCCAGGATTCCGTTACACAGATAATATCCGGGTAGTACATAGATACGTTTTGCTTGAAATCATTTAACTTGCTTCTTAACCCCCGTACGTTTTGATATAAAACCGACAAAGCCATTGGTGATGAAAAAAAAAGAAACAATTACCCTAAGATACATTTATAAGGAATTAAGTTGTTCTTCCTTCAAAATATGTATGATTTTTCCTTGCTCAGTTTTTCGCACCAGCACGTTGCCATTTTGAATCCAGACAAATTTAAAGCCCTTCTCGATGGCTACCTTGCGTGTTTGCTTTAACAGTAGCTTTGTTTGGGGAAGCAAGTGCTCGTTTACGAAAAATCTCTCAGAAAATCCATCAAGTCTTAGTCCTTGTTGATTTCCGTTGGCTTTTCTGGCAGCTCTTGTCGCTGCCAAGAACCTATCTCTATTCATTTTTGATTAAAACTTTACTATTATATTTTTTGCTTAATAATTGACCTGACTGGGTACTCTGAAAACTGCATCTATCATATTTGGGTCCATATTGAAGGTTACCTTTTTCCCAATTTCCGTGACAATTGACACCAGATTTTCATTTTGCTCCTCGGGAATATCCTGGATTTCGACGTTGTTCGATCTGAGCAGCTGCTCGAAATTACTCATTTTATTGTTTATTTCGACAATCTGAAGATTCAGCCTTTGGTTTTCAACCCTAAGCATATATGTAGTTTTAAAATAATCATGAATTTTTGTCTGTTTTGCCTCAAAGTCTGACACTTGTCCAGAACAGAAGTCCACAGAGTCGCGAAGCATTTGCATTTCCTGTTTTATTCCCCGCAGTATATCGGCAAAGTTCTGCGTCGACCCAGACAAGCTACCTGCAGCGAGATCATCGCCTCCGCCTGACTGCAAGCCGGGCATAATTTACAGGCCCATCCGAACAAGTACCGTTCGTGTGATACGAAGCCAAACAGATACCGGTACACTGAATTCCCGGCAAGTTTTTTGTTATCGCCTTCGAACACGTTTTGCAGATAGTCATTTTAAGGATAATGTTAATATATTAAAATAGCGCTTGGGATCCGTTTTTTTTTCAACAAAACCAATCTAAAGCACTTCCAAAAACCTCTTGACACTTAATACAGAATATATTCCACTTTTTTGATACACTAATTAAATAATATTGCAGTGTTAGAACTTGCGATGTTGCCACTATACTGATATTTGTAAAAAATTGTAAATTGTAAAAAAATATTTAGTTGTCTTAGGATATATCAAATATGATATTAATTAACATAAAACCACCGTTTGGAGTAGAGTTTTGATAGTAAACCACCCCTAAAATTAGGGATAAAGACACCCGCATTATCAGGAAAATTAAATAAAATGTTAGCTTAGTCAAAAAAGTTTTAGCTTCGTATTTTTTAATCCAAGTGTATAAAACAGCCAGTCTTAGATTTTTCGAGTTCACTTTTAACTAAACCACCCCTACAAGGAGGTACATCATTACCTACAATGTAGAAAATCATATACAAATTTTAAAATTGTAAAAAAAATATTTAAATGTTTTAGGATATCTTAAATATAATATGAACATAGCTTACTCCATAAAGTAGTTATACATTTATTTCGTATTAGACATGTATTGAAACATATGAATATATTTTTCCGATTTCTTAAGTTGCTATTTATAGTGGATGGGGATGAATTTACCCCCTTGCACAGGTAGCTTTGATCAGAAATAAACTTAAAAAATCTAAGAAGGCCTGTTTTGTACACATGGGATGAAAAATATGAAGTCAAAACACTTTTTGCATAAGCTAACATTTTATTTACCCATAATAATAAGGGTGGCTTTTGATCGAAACTTACTCTGAACGTTGGTATTATGTTAGTGTCATATTTGAGATATCCCAAAACATCTAAATATATTTTTTACAATTTTAAATTGTATATGATTTTCTACATTTTAGGGGATGGATATACTCCTTGCAGGGGTGGTTTTGGTTAAAAGTTAACTCGAAACATCTAGGTACACCTGTTTTATATACTTGGATCAAAAAAATAAGAAGCTAAGACTTTCTTTCAAAAAAGCTAGCCATTCAATTTTTCTTACTGATACTTTTTTATTATCAGATACATTTATTTCTTATTAGATATTTCCTTAAAAGCCGTTTTTTGCCATTTCTTAAGTTGCATGTGATTTTATATATTTTAGGAGATGATGGCACTTCCACATAGTCCATGGTGGTTGGTTTTCAACCTTCGTAGGAATGGAGATGTATTATTTTATTTGTCCAATGTCCATTCGAAATGAAAGTCACAGTAAGAATAATTTTTAATACCACTGTTGTTTAACAATTCTTCAGATTTGGCTACTTTTCAACCCCTGAATAGGGGTGATTTTTTAGTTTTTTTGCGACAAGTAATTCGGTTTAAAATACATATCTGTCTGTCTTTTCTTACCTCTCTGTAAATTGTGAAAAAATAGGCTGTTTTTGCGTTCACTCTTTTATAACTTTATCCTATTAAGCATTTTAAATAAAGGCAAATTTGTACGAGGCTGTCCATTCCCAATATTTTTAGTTTTTAAAATATTGCTAGTTAAAAAAAATATATATACGGCGATTGCTAATTTGAACTTTAGTTATACTCCTAGCCAAATGGTAATTTTACTTTTATTTGACTATGAAGGTAAAATTTCTATAGCGATTATTTTTTAACCAACTCTAAGTATTATGGAATCGCCATATAAGAATATTAAACTTGCAATATATCAAAACAAGAAATTTTCGGCATAGACAACCTTATAGAAACTTGGCCTTATTTTTAATGCTAAATAAGATTAAATTATGAAATTTGGGGGGTTTCACATAAAAAAATATATATATTTTTGGCAATTTTCTCAAGTTCATTTTTAGTCATATTTTTTAAACACCTTGTATAATAAGTCAATAAAATATTGTAAAAAATCTTCTAAAGCAGGTTTTTTAATATAAAATCAAACTCAGATTAAATAATAAAGGCGTCCTTAAAGCAGGGATTAATAATTATTTTAAGACCTACATACGGCATATTTGACGCTAAAACATAAATATGTCAAAAACACTTAGATTTGGGTATAGAAATTAACACATAAAATATGTCTAAAATCTTATATAGAGTCTAAAAATAAAACATTTTTTTACTTAAAACAAGCCATTTGACACCTACTTCCGGTATACCCGGCAGTGCCACCAGCTTGAAAACATTAGACATTAGTATACCTTCAATTTTTCAAAGTTTTCAAAAGTTTACTTTTCAAGAAATGATCACCGCAATTTGTCGTAAAGTATGTTTATCTTGTACAAGAAACTGTCGTCAAGTAATCCACAATAAGTGTTAAAGCTTTTTTTAAATTTTTTAAAGATGGGTTTAATTTTTGATATTTATTAAGTACGTTACAATTTTTTAATTGGATATCGTTAAAAAAGGATCCTTTGACTTCTTTTACAAATATTGACTTTACTCAGAGAAAAGATTAGCCTCTAAAATGTGCCGGAGCTCAGTTGGTAATTTAATTTAAAAGTTATTTCTGTTTTGTCCAGAGGTGGAGTGGAATGCAATGATCTTTTAAAAAATGAAAATTTATACCAAATAATATGTATAACTTTTTACACGTTATCTTATCTCTTAACCTATTAAAGAAAAAGGTTCCTTTAAAATTCTTAAAAAATATTGTTGTTTTTTGTTTTTTTTTCCAAGATTTTAAGGTAAAGAGAGTAAAAAGAAAATTCTAGCAGATTTCAAGTTTCAGATATTTTAAAGATAAACTGTAAAGAGAAGCTTTTGGTAGCATTTTCTTTAACCTTCTGGAAGCTCAGGATTTATAATATTCTCGAAAATATCTATAAAATAGGAAGGTTCCATATATTTTTTCGGTGGATAAAAAAAGGAAGTTTTCTTAAAAAAGTAGGTACATTTACAGGACAAAAGGCTCTTCTTCGAATAAGAATGATAAGTTCTGTGGTAAAATTCATCTCCCAGATATGAAACAGTATTTCCAATAAAATCTTATTTGAGTTATATACAGAGTGTATAGGTTAAAAAGGAACAGATGAGGATAGTAGTTATTAGTATAAGGTTTGTGATGAAACAAAGAAACAATACTGGTTCAATACCTGAACAAAGTTGATCAAACTAGGGGAAAATTGATAAAACGTCTGGAGAACCAGTGCTCACAGTACCCAGTACTGAGGGCTTTGTGGCTGCGCTAAAGAGAAAATAGTCAATACTCCACCTAAAAGTATTTAAAAGGCGACATCCTACACAATCCAATAATCAGCTCTTTTTTATAGTTTCCCGTTTATTTGTATTTATTATCATGTAGATTAAAAAACCTTTTCTTTTTTACTTTAATGAAAATCCCATAGAAAATAATAATGGGCACTGTTTGGATTAGTTTAGACAGCAGTATTTCACCCTCATCCTGAACAAAAAGCCAGTATACTGCAAGTGACATTTCACTCAACAACGGTCTAGTTAAAGCTATTGTTAAAAGTCTGGAATATTTTTTAGGCAAACTTAGCACTTGTGTAATATCGTTTTACCTTTAAGCAATAGGAATTGTATAGTTTGTTTTACAGAAATGGAGAGAGAGAAAAGAAATATCACAATTAAATTAGCAGTTGGTAATTCATTGTAATAAAAATGAAATCTTTGTACAAAATATTATTATACAGAACAAGTTTAAGTCTATATTCTTACGAAAATGGTATTAAATAAAAAGGAGTAAAGGAGTGTATCGTTTAATGTAGGAAAGTGTGGCTCTTAGTTTGTTTTCTACGAATTCTTGATTTATGCAATCACGGACAGATTAGAAAGACTTTTTAATAAACACAATATTACTTCAGCCTACAAACCACAATACAACATAGGTTTCACTCTTAAAAATGCCAAGGATAAAGTAAAACTGAAATACCAAAGAATTTATGGCAGCTGTCCACAAACTTACATAAGAAAAACCATTAAAAAAATTCTTTTTTGTTCAAAAGAGAATAAAATATACATACAAAACAAACTTACGGCCGAGTGATGATCGCGTTGTTAAATTTAGCAATGGACATAGCAATTGTTAAAAGTTAACAACGGTTTAGAATGTTTAACAAAATGTCAGATTTTGACAGGTTGCCTACTAAAATCATTTAAAAACACTGCAATGACGTTTTGTTAAACATTTCAAACCGTTGTTAACTTTTAACCATTGTTAAGTCCATTGCTAAATTTAACAACGCGATCATCACTCGGCCGTTAGTCTTCTATTTTTTAATACTATACAGAAACAGGACGAGTATACTTTATCACCATTAAACAGGTGGCCAACGTACTGCACCTCAAAGCCAGGCTAATAGAAAAGGACATCGAAATTTTAAAAAGTGGAGGATTTAATAAAAGGGATGACGCCTTACACTAATATGGAAAACTATCCTACCAAAAACAAATTATGAAATGCCATCATTAACATCGAGGGATAATAATACACAAGGGGATGTACCCACTTTCAACACAAAGCATGCACCGAGAAGTCATTTAACACATGACATAATGAGGCACCGTATAAAAGATAATCTGACAGATAGCATTGATAATGACAAGTGCCCCTTTGGAAAAACACAAGATCTTACATGACAGACAGTATGGATTCCGTCACAGAAGATCCATAGCTAATCTTTTTTCCTTTGTCTCACACAACTGGAACAAGTCCCTTGAGTTTCTCGGTGAATCTCAGATACTTGCTCATGACATATCCAAAGTTTTCGATCAGGTCTGGCATGATGGGCTTCTTAACAAACTTCCTTCTTACGGTCTTCCATCTAAGCTTTGCTCTTGGCTCTTCAGTTTTCTTTCTAATCGACGTATATCAGTTATTGTAGATGGTCATTCTTCCAGCTTCTACCAAATAAATGCTGGGGTCCCCCAGGGCTCGGTACTGGCACCCACTCTGTTTCTTTAACACATTAACGATTTTCTCTCTTTCACAATTAATCCCATTCATAGTTTTGCTGACGATAGTACCGTCCACTCTAACATTCAATTTCTTAAGCCAGTCAATAAGCCTGATTTGGAAACCAAGCTTAGGTCAATGCAGATGTCCCTCTCACAAGACCTTAAATGTATCTTGGATTGGGGCGCCAAAAATCTTGTTCAGTTTAATGCCTCCAAAACACGGTCATGTTCGCTGCCGCGAAAAAATTCTGACGATGCTTATTCGTTACATATGAGCGGCAAGTTCTGCAGAATAAAGAATCGTTTAATCTTGTCGGCGTTACTTTTGAAAATAACCTAACTGGCACAATAACATCCATAGCCTTAGCAGCTTCTAAAAAGCTTGGATTCCTCTTTCGAACCAGAAAATATTTCTCTTCTTCCAATCTGTATACTCTGTATGTATCCCAAGTCAGATCCTCTTTAGAATATTGTTCTCATGTCTGGGAAATGGCGTCTGCTACAACACTTAGCATTCTGGACTCCATTTTAAGAAGAGCTGTTCGTCTTATTAATGATCCCACGCTTACAGAAAAGCTTCCTTCTCTTGCCCACCGTCAAGTTGTGGGGAATCTGTCGAAAAAATACAAAAATACAAATGGCATAAGGATATTCTCCCGAATCGAAGACAATTTGTTATCACAACAATTATTCAGACCAATACTGGAAACTTCCCTTGCTTTCTAGTTTTACCCTAGTCAATTGTTTATCGAAAAACAGAAATTATTCGTTGGTAAAGATTTATTTTAAAAACGATATAATTGGACTTATTTAATTTTTAAATTCTTGCCAACCCTGCTTTTTAAAACTTTTTATCCTACAGAAAACCTCTTTTCCTCTATGACGGATTATAATTAGAGTACTAGAGATAAAAAGGGTTTAAACTTGGGTTTTGTGCTTTTATTTAAGTTTCAAAAAATTTCTTTTTAAAACTATTTTCTTAATTAGTATTATTTTCAGTTAAGGCAGCAATGCACAAAAAATGGCAAAAATTAATTATAGTAAAACAAAAATTAGTTTTTGTACAACTATTTTTGCTATTTCCCAAACCTTTATATTAAATTATTTGTCTAATTTTTATTTAGGACTACTTAAATAAATATATATTTAAAATAATTTAAAAAAAATCACAATAAAATATACCAAATAACGAAGAAAAGTAAACCAGACCACCAGACAACAGCTATAAATGACTAGATGTATAGGCAAATCGGATAATCAGTAATAATTAAGTTACTACACTTATTGACACGTCGGCACATTCTTCTTCTTCTTCTAGAAGATCTGATGTGTGTTTGGTGTATCTGACCTCTAACTCATGTCTAAATGCTGCCAGAGTCTGATATACATAGTGTAACTTTAACCCGCGAGCTAAGATGTCCCACATGAAGTCTGCGGTAACTAAGTGGCTACATGTGGTCTAGCGTTGTGTTATATACGGCTTTACTACTCTCTGAATGTATCAAAGTAGTAAAGACTAAAGGTGCCATGTTACCATATCCAATGGCACCCTATACTTTTACACCCACGTTTTGATAAATATGTCTCTTCATCTCAAACTGTGAATTACGTTTTTTTACCAGGTCACGTCGGATTTTTACCATTTCTTGACCATCACTTATAGTCAATCAAAAGCGTGGTTTATCAGTTAAGATCACCTGATCTCATTAAAGTTTGTCTCTGCATCACTGCGGTCCGTTGCGTGGATCCACAGGAGTTAGTGGCAACAACCAAAAATTTCTTTTTTGGCAATTGTATACGCATTTTAACTACATTTTTGTTTTTTTAAACCACTAATCGTAAAATAAATACACTTACAAAATAATGTTGAAATAGGATTGTAAATTCAAGGTGTTTACCTTTCTTTCTTACTTTTTAGGTCTGTTAAAATAATAGATTTTTGGAACAACACCAAAGAAATCGCGATAAAATATATCAAAAGATAATACTAGCTTTTTATTAGTTTAGGGCAGCCCGATTATAGGCCATAAAAATAAATAATCCTAACAAATGGACAAAATCCCTTTTGTTATCAGATATAGTGTTTTTTAAAACTTTTTAAATATAAGATTTTATTTTACTTTTTTCGCTGGTTTTTAACTTCTAAATGCCAGTTTAGGAGAAATGGAATTATGTACAAATTGGGTATTTATTGACTGCTTAATTAAATGTTTTTTTGGACTAACCAATATGGTAAGCACAATTAAAATTTATTTTATGTTTTACAACCTCCACAACACTTTACCGGTGAAGATAATATTTTGCATGGAGATTTTTTTTATATCAACCTCGACATTTATTTTGCCATTGACACAAAGGATAAGCACTATTAAATTTACCATAAAAGTAATAGGATGTGGAAACAACATCCTGGAAAATATGGTCATACAATGGCAACGAATATCATCGAAGAACAGCTCGTGGATATGAGATCAGATCACATGTCCGCGGCCTATAACTTTGATGAACCATATAAACTCATCTGCGATTCTGACATTTGGACAAGGAAATCACCTCAATCACTTTCCAGAGGCCCGGTTTGACAAACTGATGGTTCAAAGACAAATTATGACGTAGGTGCAAAGCGACTTACAACTTTTCATTATTTACAGTATATTAGGCGGAAATCTATGCTATCCAAGCATGTGTTCGCAGAGTGTGAGATGGGGATATCGTAACCAAAACATACTCATTCTTCGACAGTCAGACTGCCCTAAAAGTCTTGAATTTCTATTGTTTTACATCCAATATTAAGATGGATTGCCTAAAAGGAGAAAACTTCTTTGGATTCGTAGACATTGGGAAATAAAAGCAATTAGAAAATAGATGAACTAGCAATAGCCGGTTCATATAGAAATTTTGTCCCAAAACAACACCTAGTTATTAACTAGTAAATGGACACAGTTTTACTTGACATCACTTTCAATTAAGTTTATAAAACATGACTGCAGTTTCAAGATGTAATCAAACAAAGCTTCATTTGAAAGCAGTAACACCCTTAAATTTATAATATAGTAGTAAGACAATTGTTCTGTTAAAAATGAAATCACAAAGTAAGGAACCCAATTCACCTGTTATTGGCACGCATCACCTTGTCAAAGTTATGTAAAGGCAACGCTAGGCAACCCTTATAAGAAACAGCTGAGGTCTTCCTGTTGGGACGCACTCAGTTGGGAGAAGGAGTAGGACTCCTGAAAGGCCACTTTTACAAAACATTTGCAAAAAGAGGGTAACATAAAATAAGGCAAACCTCTTCCGCATGAACATCTTGGTAAAAATCTACTGGACCTGATTAAGAAAAGTGTATTTATCTAAGGAAGAAAGAAAGCACAATAAGCTTATAGGCTGCAGTGCAAATATGGGCACACGACGAATCCCACTTAAACACCAACCATTGAATTTTATTATTTTTGTAAAGTTATTAGGCAAAAAAATATTTCGAGTAAGGGCTTTTGCATTTTTTGTAACGAAAATGAAATACTGTTAATGAAATATTATATTTACCTTGTTCACTTTAAAAAATACCAAAACTTTTTTATTTTTAAAGTGAAGTTTACCGATTTTAAACACCGTTTGTAAAAAGTTTTTATTGGAAGCGCAATTAAAAACCAATTATCGACAACTTTCCGGAAAAAAGGTACATTTTGTTTATCCAAAAGTCAATAAAAAACGAATTTTAAGGCTTAATTTCGACCCAAAAACATCGCTGTAGCATTGGGATAAAATAAAGATACAAAATTACTCAATTAGACTTTTGGTTTAGCTGGGATATTGTTTGTTTGCCTTTTTACTTGAGTAAACAAGTTAATGGCTTTATACAGAGTACGTTTGCACAACAAATCAGTTTATGGTTATTTTTAAAAAACGTCAGCTTTTAGCATCTAAAAGACCCGTTAAAATTTTAATTACAAATATATTTTAAACATTTTAGAACTTTTTTAATAAGATATTTTTTTAAACCTATGCAAAAAGGTATTTTTTAATTAGAGAAATAACCTAGCTTGAAAAAAAAATGTACAGATTATATACTCATAACAGACAAAATTAAAATTTTTCTTTACCTATACAATTCTATAAATCTTTGTTTAACATTTTTTAATAAAAAAGTTGTATTACACAAACAAAGCGTTTTATTCTTGCATCATTTTAATTTATACATAATGACGAAGTAAATATTTGAAAGAGGAGAAAAACTTTAAAAAACTTCTCAAGCTTGTTTAACATAAACCATAGGATAAATTTTGAATGGATGACACCTATTTTTAAACTTAAGTAATTATGTTGAGTCCGATAAAAAACTGGTCATAGGACCTCTCTTACAAAAATCAATTTAGCAAATCTCTCCAAACAATGAAACTAATTGTAAATAATGCAGTTTAGGATATAAGGGATAGTAATAGATAAAAAAGAAAAAAAATAAGCTTGATGTTGTGTAGTTTGAACGTAAAAAATAATGTTTTATATCTTAAATGTTTAATTTTTTTTAAAAATAAACCATGTTTGTAACGTAAAATAGGTTTATGTTTACATAAAATTCTAGTAAAACTAAAAAAATCAAGTTTATGGTTTAGTTTCTTTATAGAACTTTAATTTATGTTGGATTTGGGACACTTATGTGTGCTGTCGCGAAAAAAACTAAATCCTAATACAGAGTTATTTTAACTTGTTGGCATTATTTTCAAATATAAAATAAATAAATATAAATATTTTTGTTTCTGTTCCCGCCCTATTTAGCCCTAAATAGACCGGGCTTAAAATAACATTTCTATCTTGATTGGCCCTAATTTTTACTAAAACGTTTTTTTCTTTAATTAATTAAGAGGCTGTAGGGGCCACCAATATCTTTTGTAGGTATTTCCAGGGTTTTTGCTTAGACAGGGTTAGACCAAGAACCTTGAATCATAGCCGATTAAACACAAGATATTTTTTAAATTGATTTTTGTAAGAGAGGTCCTATGACCAGTTTTTTATCGGACCCAACATAATTACTTAAGTTTAAAAATAGGTCTCATCCATTCAAAATTTATCCTATGGTTTATGTTCAACAAGCTTGAGAAGGTTTATTTTTAAAAAATTTAAACAATTAAGATATAAAACATTATTTTTACGTTTAAACAACACAACATCAAGCTTATTTTTTTCTTTTTTATCTTTTACTATCCCTTTTATCCTAACCTGCATTATTTAAAATTAGTTTCATTGTTTACTTAACATAATAAAGTATGATGCACACTTACTGCATTATTACAACGGCTTTATTTGTAGTTCTTCTCTTTTAGCTTAACATGCTTTATAAATATTTTTAGCTATCTAATTTATATAAATATGATTTCTGTCTACTCAGTTTTATCTACTAAAAACCTAGGAACACATTTATCTTTAACCAAACAGATTTTCATAAACAAGGTCGAAACATAATTTAAAGAAAAATATTATTGTTTTGGAAATGTTTACTTAGTATTTTAATTTTATTTAAAAAAAAATAAACTTCCTAAACAAAGAAAGAGTACCTACAATAAAAATACTTTGTTGGATCCAAAAGTTTTTTTTCCTGGATTACTTGGGTTTATTTAGAAGTTTTTACTTTTAGGATCTATCGATTTATAACCATTCAAAAAAAAATGTTGGGTTTAAGCCCTTTGTAGCACATGCCATGGTATGTTGTCAAGAGTTAGATATAATGACCGTTAAAAAATAATAAAGCATTTTAAAATATATTTAGGTAAAAATAATAAGATTTGGAGTAAGAGTTCGGTTTGGCAGTTCAGAGGTGAATTCTGAGGGCCGGTATTGGGTTACCCCATGTTGGGGTTCTCTCGTACCAAATTAAGTGGTTAAATAATGTGCTATACACTGGGTGCTGCAAGAAGTACACTATTCCTATAGTTTACTGGTCCGTTATAGTGCTCTATATGGTTAAGGTCCCAATTAACTGTTCCATAGTATAGTACCCAGTAGTAGAACGTACCACAAGTAGTAGCGTGACAGTATACATTGACCCTAGGGTTGAAAAACCATGTATACTTTGTGTCACACTATCTAAGTTAGATACTCTTTTGAAAAGAGATTTGTTAAAATTTTGTTTTTAAACATACACAGAGGTACATACAAAAGAGACCGACGAAGAAGATTAAGATCTAAAGAGTTTTCAAACCATAATTTTGTAAGATAAATGCAACCCTTGCTACATGTTTGAAAGAAGACCATAAAACAAATAATGTGTTAAACGGATAGTTAATGTTGGTTTGATTCTAAAAATGATAACCCAGCATGAGACCTCAAAATACGAGCGTGCATGTAAAATAGCCCGAAATTCCATTAAAACATTTGTTTAGTTCAACCTGTGTATGCATATAACCTTCTCTTTGCTTAGTTACATGGATTCTGTGTAATTTCAATTAAAAATAGTAGCAAAGCTATATACTATGCTAAAGTATTAAATTTTCTTTATAATAATAACAAACATAACAACTTTTTTTTCTTTTCATTATTTTGTTCAGACCACAGCGTAAATTAAAGCAAATTCAAAACATATTTTTTAAATTCTACCATACGCTTTTAGTAATTCACTGGCAATAAACCTGTGCGTTTGAATTCCAAATGATTACGTTACTAGAGGTATATTATTTGACCAATAGAAACTTTAACATGTAGCTGTTTTTGTTCTATAGTCATCAATATACTACTATACTCATCTTGTGCAAACTTTCCGGTAATGCATGAAAGAATTTCTTGGTGCTACCAACACTAATTTGGAATTTTTAGGAAAGCAAATTTTATTGGCAAGACTAAAGTCGTTCTTAATTCAATGTCGGTTTGTGTGTACATCTCGCGCCTGTCAAACTTTCAACCATTTTTAAACTTGTTACACCAATTAAACACCTGTGTCTTTATTATGGAGAACTTGTCTTTATTATGGAGAACTAGAAAGGAGTGAAAATGAAGCGAATTAACTTTAAAGAAATGTGTCCAAGTTTATAGCGTTTTTATTTGAAAACGTTAGGTTGCGCTGGCTACGATCGTACGGTATTTTGAAACAATGTAGCCAGATATAACATATTCATCCTATTTTTTAAAATAATATAAAATGTTTTTTTATTATTTCTTTTTATTTTTTACGAAAATAAACTTTATTGCAAATTAAAAGATTAGTTAGTAGACTATTAGGGCTTTAAAGTAAATATACAAAACTTCTTCCTCTATAGTTTTTAAACTGACTTCAAAAAAAGGAGGTTATCAATGCGACACATATATATGTAATATTATTGGAACTGCAATATTTTTACATATTTAATAATGATTTATTGGGGCTTCAAAGTAAACATACAGAATTTTATAGCTGTATCTGTGTATGTTTGTATGTGTGTTTGTATGTTTATATGTTTGTATTTTTGTATGTATGTTTGTCCACGTATACCCCCGAAACTATTAATCGGATTGTGACCATTCTTGTTTTTATTGCAGAACATTTACATTAACTTAAATAACAATAAAGATTTAATCAAAATCGGTTTAGTACTTTTTATGATATAGACTAATACGTGTAAATGTAACGTTTTGGCTTAGGGGGAAAACATCTTAAAACCTTAGTCAAATTGTATGAAAAAAATTATCAACAAAATCATTAAGGGGGTATTCTAGTCTAGAATATGGTGACACATGATACACTGGACTGGTTATTGATTGTAACAACACTAGTCATAGAACGAATGATTGCAAGCGGAGCGGGCAAAGCCGAGCCAGTCGCCAGCCAGACAATACAACTTCATTCGTTACGTTACTTTCCGTCTTTACAGTCGGGTAGTGATTTGATCACTGCGAGCGTACGGGATTCGATCGTTCAATATTCATAAACGATTGGGTTACTGTGATCGAATCATTCACGATTGACGCTCCTCTAGCTCCAAAAGAAGGAAGAAGTGCTCGCTATATGCATCCTAAATCGCTGATTAAAGTAATGTAAGTTATATGTACTTGTGGACTACCTGAACCTTAACTTAAAACTTTAAACGCGTTTTTCTCGAAACTACTTTTTTCGAAACATTTGTCACAAAATCTTAAGTTCTAATTGACCGATTTATTTGAAAGTTAGCATGAATTTTGTTTATATATCCCTTTGTGGCAGGAACCGACAAAATTTTTAATTTTTACTATTTTTTAAAATTCGGAAAAGTTAAAAAATAACTGAAAAAACCTACCTTTGTTTTTGTTTTTTCTTAGTTTCTGCCATAAAGACATTTGTACTGATAAAGTATCTACCATTTTTTTATTTTTCCTATTACCAGAAGAGAGGGAATCGTGACCAGATAGATACGCTCTTTTTTTGCCATTCTACTTCAACAGCATGTAACTTTGTGAAATATGTTTTTTTATCTTGTATTTTTTTTGTGAATCTTTCATACACAAAGTGGTTCTTGTAATTGGCTAACATTTTTTTATAGAATTTACACATGATTTTTACATACATATATTTTAAGAACCAAACCAAATTTTAAAAGAGAAACAAGCAACTTAATTACTATAAAACTGTCAAAAACCTATATTAAAACTTTCGTTATACACTTTTATATATTGGACAGCTATTTTTCACTATACCCGACAATAACTTTAGGGTAAGTTAAAGACTTTCGCAAGTTCATAAAAATATTAAAGACGTATTTTCCTTTAAGTCCATATTTTATAAGTTTGAGCACGTATATTTTTTTGAATTATATATAATTTTATATTACCTAAAAATAAAAAGTCATTTTTATCTTTTGTGTTAATATCAGCAATACAAAATCTTATAACGGGTTGCCAATGTTTTGAAAAAGTTTAATCTCAAATTTAATATATTTTTAATAAAAATATGTATATGTTTATATAACCTATGAGCAGTAAAATCTCACAGAACAAGAAGTAATTTAACATTATGGGTGTTACTTTTAAGAATTACTTGGATTGGCATAAATAAACTGCATTAGTAGCTACAGGACCTTCAAAAAGATTGACCTGAAAAATATTTCTCTTCTTCTAATCTGCATACTTTGTATGTATTTTAAATTAGGCCCTGCGTGGAATTCTACTTCTAGGTCTGGGGAATGGCGTCTTCCACAACCCTTAGCCTCTAAAGAAGAGCCTTATTATTAAGTCCACTTTTATAGGGACCTGTCGCCCTTTTATAGATATTTTTACAGCTTCTGCTCCAAGAATCCCTTGTTTTTTTTGAAAAGCTCAATAGAAACTTTAACGTGTCGCTGTTTTTATTCTATAGTCAGCAATATAGGTACTTATCTTGTACAAACTTAAAAATTCCTCGACGCTACCAACACTTATGTGTGATTTTTAGGACAGCAAGTTTTTATTGGCAAGAATAAGGTCGTTCTCAATTCAATATCGGTTAATGTTGTTAAAGTTTTTGTATATCTCGCATCTGTCAAATTTTCAACCATTGTACGGCCCTTTTTAAACTTGTAACACCAATTAAATACCTGTGTCTTTCTTATGGAGGACTAGAGGAAGAAGTGAAAACGAAGCTAATTAACTTTAAAGAAATGTGTTCAAGTTTATAGCGTTTCTATTAGAAAACGATAAATTGCGATGGCTACGACCATACGGTATTTTGAAACAATGTAGCCAGATATAACATATTCATCCCATTTTTTTTAGTTAATATAAAGTGTTTTATTAATATATTTTTTATTTCTTACGCAAATTAATTTGATTGCAAATCAAAAGATTAGTTAGTGAACAATTAGGGCTTTGAAGTAAATATATACAGGGTGTTACAGAATGTTGTGAGGAAAATTTAGGGGCAGATTGTATATCCAAAATTATGAAGAAAAGTTCATATAAACATGGGTCCGGAAATGCTTCGTTTTTATGATATAGGGTGATCAATGTTTTTTGTCTTTTATAGTTTATTTCACATTTCTCGAAAACTCGTGGAGATATTAAGATGAGTTTTTGTACACGTAAATGTATATAGATCACATTAACATGTTCAAAATTGTTTTCTAATGCACTTAAATCAGTGACGTTCGTGCTAGTAAGTACTTATTTTAAGCGAAAAAAACTGTACGCCACTGGTTTTTCCAAAAAATTGTATTGCTCTCTTAAAGCCAGTTAAATTCTGCTTAAAAAGTACTTTCTAGACTTTGTCGTCCCGACTTACCGTTTTCGAAATAAAAATTAATTTATTAATCCGTATCCGTATAAGCTGTTTTCGCCGGAGACCTCAAATATTTTAAAGGGGCAGAAGAAATATTCGAATGCAATTTATAGCATGCATTTACGCAGAGGAAAGCCATTCACAGCATTTGATACAAATTTAAAATCGAATACATTATCTCTGAACCATTAGTACAAATAAAATATTAAAATTATAAATAAAACATGAAACAGCTAAGTGTACTTTAAGTTTTATTTCGAAAACGGTAAGTCAGAACGCAAAAGTCCAGGAGGTACTTTTTAAGCATAATTAAACTGGCTTTAAGAGAGCAATACAATTTTTTGGAAAAACCAGTAGCGTACAGTTTTTTTCGCTTAAAATAAGTACTTACCAGCACGAACGCCACTGATTTAAGTACCTTAGAAAACAATTTTGTACATGTTAATGTGACCTATATTTATACATTTACGTGTTCAAAAACTCATCTTAATATCTCCACGAGTTTTCGAGTAATATGAAATAAAGTATAAAAGACAAAAAAACTTTGATCACCCTGTATCATAAAAACGAAGCATTTCCGGACCCATGTTTATATAAACTTTTTTTCATATTTTTGGATGTACAATCTGCCCCTAAATTTTCCTCACAACATTCTGTAACACCCTGTATACAAAACTTGTTCCTCTAGTCCTCTATAGTTTTTAACCGACTTCAAAAAAGGAGGTTATCACATATGTATGTAATATTATTTAAACTGCAATATATTCACATGAGATGATTTATTAGAGCTTCCAAGTCAACATACAAAATTGTATAGCTGTATCTATGTATGTTTGTATCTGTATTTGTATAGTACTTTTTATGATATTATAGACTAACACGAATAGGTGTAATGGCCTGGTTTAGGGGGAAAACATATCAAACCCTTAGTCAAATTTTAGTGCATGTAAGAAAATCATAAAGGGGCTATTAGAGTCACAAAACTTTAAAAAAATCGATTTTTTTTTCATATTTCGATAGTTTAGGTATTCAAGAATATGTCCTTAAAAGGATTTTTTGAAATTCGAATTATTTTCAAAGTTACAGCTAAAGTTGTTGTTCGGCGCAATAAAGCTAGAATCGAAAGTTCTAAGGCGGTGGTCTCCAATAAACTCTGTAGGCCGCGTATAGCGTTACGCCATACGTCGCGTCTGTATGCTTTATATAATAAATAATGGTTGCGGTCTCTTATTGCATGCCTGACGCGGCGTTCAACTGTTGTACGCGACTTCAGATGTTGGACGCGTCGTCTTTAGTTATTTTTGAGCATTGTGGCGTACGGCTGACAGGCGTTTTTACCCCGCGCAATGAGTCAATTTATTAATAAGAAAGAAAAAGATGAAATGTTAATTGAATTAGTCAAAAGCAACAAGTCGATATATGATGCCAGTGATAAGAATTATAAAAACAATATTGAAAAACACAAATGTTGGGAAAAAATAAGTGAAATAATTGATATTTCAGGTAAGTTTTTAAATATACTGTATTTTTATCAATTAAACCTAAAATAACGAATACATAAGATATCTAGGCATTTTGCCAAGGCAGTCTTCCCTGTGGTGAACAAATGTATTGTTTCAGTTCATTTCTAATAAGTACTGCTGAAACTACTTCAGTTCCACCTGTACGTCGCATAGGCCTCATATTTTCGTTAGCCATTTCTTTAGAGTCTTGCAAATTATGAATGTTTCCAGTATTTTTTTCTGATATTAACATATTATGTAGACAACAGGATGCCATAATTAGATTATCTATAGTATGGGTTCCATATGTATAGGAGTATGAAAGACTCTAAATGTGTTTGCTAAAATACCAAATCCGCTTTCGACGGTTCTACGAGCTCTGCTCAGGCGATAATTAAATTGTCTTTTTTCAATATCTTCTTGGCATTGAGCAAAAGGGTATGGTTTCATTAAACGGGGAAGCAACTTAAATCCGCCATCTCCAACCAAAAACTGGGGTAAAAATATATTTGAGCCAGGCAACTGTATGTCAGGGGGAAATGGAAAGGTGTCATTTTCAATCTGTCTTCCCATAACCGACTGTGAAAATATGCCACTATCGCCTTCTTTTCCATGAGAACCAATGTCGACACATACAATTTTACAATCAGCGTCTACTATAGCTAATAAAACAATAGAGAAAAACTTCTTGTTATTAAAATAAAGAGACCCTGGATTGGGAGGGCACCTTATACGGCAGTGTTTACCGTCAATAGCACCGCAACAAGGAAAATTCCATTTAGACATAAAATTTTCGCCAACTTTTTTTAAATTATCTTCTGTAACATTCGGTAAATATATAGGTACGAGATGTTCGCACAAAGCTTTAAACGTCTCCCTCATGATTATAGATATGTAGTTATGTGATATTCGAAATTGAAACGCGAGTGACCGCATACTTTCTCCAGTAGCCAAATACCTAAAACAAAGAATTTAAGTAAAATCATAAACTTATTAGTTTCAGAATGCAAAAAACGTTGGAAAAGTCTTCGAGACCAATACAACAAAAAGAAAAAAGATTGCGGAACTGGCTCGGCAAGAGTAGACACAAGTTGGGAATATGGAACACTGATGTCATTTTTATCAGACAGTGTACATGATAGACGGTATGGATTTTTCGGTTTCGTTAGAACCAAATGTATTATCAAACAGCTAATTAAAAATGTACTATATACTATCATTTTTTTAATATTTCGGAGCACATTTTTTACTTATCTTTAATTTTAATTTAGTTTTTAACTTTCCTGTCTAGTAGCATCACTTATATCAATTTTTAGGGAAACTAAAACAAGTCAGTCATATAGTCAACAGATATCATCGCCTGTACAAAACGACATTCAAGATGACATTCAAAACAATGAACAAGGTGCCAAGCAAGACGAAATACAAGAGGGCACACAGAAAGACTTATTCGACGATACACAGGAGAGCAGGCAAGAAAATACACAAGGACAAACGCAAAAGAAATACAATGCAAAACAACGTAGCCCTCAAAATCTCCATATACCAAAGCCCAAAAAAAATAGGCATGATTTGACAATGGAACTACTAAATAAAAGAGAAGACGAGCGATCTCTAGTATACAAAAGATTCTTGAAAAACATAGTCCACCGCAGCCATCAGCAATCCGCAAATTTTTTGACTCAATGGCTGATATTGTGGAAACTTTTCCGCTACGTGACCAGGCAGGTATTCGACTAAAAGTTTGTCAGTTGGTTACCAGAGAGAGATTCAACTTAATACACCACAAACCCCATATGTTGCTGTTCCAGTGTCATCTGAGAATTCGAATGATATTACAGTATCGACCCATTATGTTGCAACTCCAATGCCATCTGATGAATCAAATCCTTATTCACAAACGCAGTATGATTCGACTCCAATGCCATCAACTGATGATTCGAATTTTACGTGGTTGTAATAATATGACATTATATAATAAAACTTAGAAAAATTACCTAGTATTCTTACCTTAGTGTTACACCTAATTTTTGTGCAGCAGAAATGGGAATCCGGTATCTTTTTGATGGTTGTCTGGTTATATCATTTTTAATTAGTTCCAACACTCGTGTAAATTGTTGCTTTGACACCCGAAAATATTCAATAAACTTGGTATCGTTATTACAAAAGTGGTTCAGCAGTAAATTAAAACAACCTTCTCTGTTTCTTGTCACAAATAAATCGTGCTTTCTACGTCTCTTTTTCTTTACTGACACCCTTATTAGGTAATCGTCATCTTCCTCCTCTTCGAGCAAAAGAACAGTTAAAATTGTTTCATCATCCATTTTTGAACTAAAGAAGTTGAAAAATCGCACTTGACTGAACCAACCACTGCTCGACGCGTTATGTAGTGACCACGTGAAGTTGTCGGCGACGTAGAGCCGTTCTACTTGACGAAAGTAAACGCTAGTCGCGTCGTACAGCGTGAAAATTGGAGACCGCCGCCTAAGTTTCGAGCTTTAAGTGCACCAAAAGAAGAAAAAAGTGCCGGTCTTTCGCAGAAAAGTTCGTTAAAGATTCAATTTGAGGTATAAGAAGGCCCGATATATGCAGCCAGAATCGCTGATTAAAGAAATGTAAGTTATATGTACTGTTCAATCTATTGGACTACTTAAAACTTTAAACGCGTATTTCTCGAAACTACAATTTTTTTAAAAGTTAGCATGAATTTTCTTTATATATTCCTCTATGGCGGGAATTAACAAAAAATCTAAATTTTTAATTTTACTATTTTTAAAAATTTCAAAGATTTAAAAAATAACTGAAAAAAGCCTACATTTTTTTTGGGAATCCGCTATTTTGCGAAATTTTTTCTTTTATTTTTCCTGGTTTCTGCCATTATGACATTTTTACTTATAAAGAAGCTTCCATTTTTTTATATTTCAGATGACCAGAAAAAAGGGAATCGTGACATGGACACGCCTTTTTCCCCTCTACTTCAACAACGTGTAACTTTGTGAGATATATTTTTTTTGTGAATTCTTAAAAAATAAATAAATGAATGATAAACAAATGGATAGCCAAAATATTATTTGTTTTTTTTTATCGACCGTTAAAAAACTCCCGAAATTCGGGCTTCAACACTAGAATACCCTCTTATATATTTACAATAAAACTATTACTACCTATTAAAAAAAAAAATATTCCAATTTTTACTTAAAACTAAAAATTACGAAACAAAAAGGGTATTAAAAAAATAAATCTACTTCAAAAAAAATCTACTTAATATTATGAAATAATATTTTTTATATATACACTAAACTACCCACAAAAACGAAATCAAAAGTAGGTACAAAACAACACTTAAGAAAAAAACCTACCAAATATAAAAGGAAGAAAACCAATGATTGTTAGGTAAAATGCCTTCTCCACTCCATTTTGTATCGGATAATTCGATTTCAATTAACTTCTATATTCAATACCTTTGCTGGCACCGATCTCCAAAGGAAATGTTGACCCTAATTGATTTCGTGCCTACTGAATTTCCTTTTTGTGGCTTATTTAGTGTATATTTTACGGTTAATGTAATAAAGTGGTTATTATGTATATTCACCGGTAAATGTAAATAATTAAAAAAAAAAAAACTAAACGAAAACTAATCAAAACTAACAACTTTGGTGCGTTCTGATTAAAACTAATAATTTTGGTTAGTTGGGGTTATTTTGGTTTAGTTTTTTTTTAATTTTTCACATTCACCGGTGAATATACATAATAACTACTTTATTACATTACCCATAACATATATATAAAAGATATAAGTTCATAATTTTAAGATAATTTTCTTTGAAGTCGATTTAATTTTTTTAATTCCTTTTTTTATATTGGATTTGTCGTATGAGGTCTTTGTGCTTGAGGTCTAATGAGGCGCTACTGCGTTTTCTAAAAGAGGCCGTAAAACATAATTACTGCATGTTGCGGTATGTAGGCTTGGATTTGAATAAAATGGTTTTATCTAAAAATACGACATTTACGGTACCTAGTACTTAAGTTTTATACAAGCCTTCGTGGGCTGTCATCAAGATAAAAAAATGCGGCCAGGGTAACTCATTTGGTTCTGAGAATAAAATTCGAGGTTATTCTCAAACCTCACTCGTAACTATAAACTATAGTAAGAAGCGGTAAATCATAGACAATGCTTCAAATTTAAACATACTTCATTCAAAACTCACGGTGTAATAAATTTAAAAATTCATAAACCTAAACGCTTTAGTAGCCACATACCCACAGATAGAATCTAATAACTCTTTAACCGAAGCAGCGGAATATAATAGCGGCTTGCACTAACATTTCCTGCGGAGAAAATATATCTGTATATATTACACAACCGCCAGGAGAACTAATTGATATATTGCCAGAGATTTGATCTTGACTATACTCGTAAATTATAGAAAATTGCATTTTTTACAAAATGAATCTTTTTTAGGATATAAATTTGAATTAGATAACTTGGCAAGGATACTCACAGAGATGTCCAAGAAAAAACTTGACCAAAAACATAGCTATTTTTATTTAGCTGATTTAGAACTCATCCCTAAAAATGAAAGGGAATACTTTAATATGCACATCATTTAAATCACACGTATTTAAATCTGGAGGATGTGTACAGTGTGACCAGTGTCATTTCTTTAAGAGTGTTAATAAATCTGCAAAGTGGCCGTTTTTTTGTACTTTTAATTTAAGCAGTGCTTTTCTTGTAGATCTTTAAGTTAACTTGATTTTATTATTGCCATATTGCTTTATTATTATAGTTTATAAGGGTTCCCAGGAATGTAACATATTTTTTTTTTATTTTATTGTAATTTTAAGATTATAAAAGGTGCAAGTACTTTTTAGTACAATTTTTTTTATCGTGGTCAAAATAGACTTTCAGGAAATAATCATTGTTGACTATCCAGCCCAGTCAGAAATGTGAACGGTTGTTCTAATCTATACAGGGTGGACCAGGTTTTTGATGACAAACTTTGATAGTTCATAAAAAACCTTATTTTATCAAAAAACTTCCTATAAAAATATGTAGCAAACGCTTTGGTTTTAAAATACAGAGTGTTTTGTTTTTTGTGTTTTCCAAATAAATTCAAAAGATTAAAAGTTAGATTTAGAAAAAAATACACACTTAATAAAATTTGGGTAACAAGTTGCATCCATTTGTCTATTTTTTCACTTTTAAGGAAAATTTTCAGCAACTGTTACATTAGATTTTCTAAAGAAGTAGGAAACTAGGTTTTCAAGCTTTTTACATAAATAAGGTCATCTTGTTTTTTTGTTAAAAATAGTGTTAAGTATAGTATCTAACCAGGACGCTTCGTAGCAAAAACAAATTTGAAGAAATTGTTCAAAATATGACCGTTTTTCTTAGTGTATAATGCTATTGAGTAATCTTGTCAATATGTATTTCATCTCGGTAAGAATAATTTACTTATGTAAACACTTGGCAACTTAGTTTTTTATTTATTTTTAAATATCAAATGAAGCCGCTACTAAATGATTTAAAAAAAAATGAATAAATATATCTTTTTTAATACCCAAATACCCTCTGCGTGCGTAATTTTTTCACAAATCTAAGTTTCAAAGTCTAAATACATTTAGAAAGCACCGTCCTGATGACTTAAAATCTAACGCCCTGTATCTCTAAACTAAAGCGAATGCCGACACATTTTTAAGGGAAGTTTTTTGAGAAATAAAAGTTTCCCTATTGACTGTAAAAAATTGTTGTTGGTTGCGCTATATAAAGTGAGCAAAGCAAGGTATTTTGTGACTATTTGTTATAACTTAAGGACAGTTAAATAACATAGGGATTTAAGACAAAAACCCTAAAATAAACATAAGGCCCAGTTTAGGACAACTTTTTAATTATGGATAAATAAATTTATTTAAAATGATAATGAAATACAATTTCCACTCCATTACTTTACACTCTGCCGGCCTGGCCCAAATAACTTCAACGAGCTTTGGCCTAAATGCCGGCCGAATTTGTGTACTGTGTCCTTTTTGCCTAAGCCTAAAAACAAACTGGCTCTACCGACTCGTTTTCTCTTTAAAAACCCAAAGTAAATTTGTCCCTTCAGTAACCCTAATAAAACATATTAAATTTACATTTTTTTAACTGGAATTACCACTTGTTTCGCAAACCGAAAAGCTTAAAAAACATTTTGTGTCGAACCATTATTTAAAGTTTAGCTAAAGACACATTTATGTGTTTAGAGATCATGCTTTTTCACGCTATTCAATATTATCAACATCAAAGCAACAAATATTCCATTAGATGAAAAGAGTTTCGATCACATTTTTTTTGTTCATCGCTAACAATACCACGCAACCCCACGCTATAGCCAGGTCTGTCGCTTTCACACTGTTCAGATGATTTGGCGAAGCATCAGGTTGTGTGCGCGGTCTAGGCGTTTGAGGTATCTTCTAGAAAACCAAATGCATCCTTATAGTCCAGGCAGTCAAGCATTTGACCTCCGAATTTTTTATATATGCACCGATTTATTTAAAATTTTGACAGATGATAGATGGTCGAAAAGCAAAATCTGTATGGTGCCGATGTGCGCAACCAGCCCTGGGGTGGATGCCACCCCTTCTCGGGGGTGGGCAATTTTTTACCCAAAATACCTCCAGAAATCGATAGATGAGCAAATTTGAAGTAAAAAATGTCATATCAAGTTTTTTCGCCAGATTAATAGTTTTTGAATTATTCGCAATTGAAAAGTGCGATTTTTCTTTAAAAAATCTCATTGTTTACTTTTTTTTTACGCATAACTCTGTTAACCTTAAATAACGGGAAAGGGTACATTTTTCAACAAAAAGTCAAATTTTTTAAAAGCATAAAAGATCTTTAAATTACCAATAAAAGCTCTTGTTTGACTAATTTTACGTGAATATGTTAACCTTTAAATAAGAAAAGTACATTTTTCAACAAAAAAGTCAATTTTTTTAGAAAAAGACCTTTAAAATTAGTACCAATACAAAGTCTTTTTTGACTGAAATTTTATAGACATGTAAAATTTTACTAAAATACATAAAAAAACTTGCAACTAAACTAATGTATTTATTAAAATAAAATTAAATATTTTCAAAACTTTTTTTTTTATTTTTAACTCTAAAAGTTTTCTGATAAGAGATGACGAAAAAAAAAAGATTAAATATATGTAATTTTTTTGGATTTCAAAACATTTTCTTTTCTCATTTTTAACTCCAAAACCATAAGAATGGTAAAAAAATAACAGAGTTGAAAATGTAGCATTTTATGAATTATTTCTTTTCAATTTTTTTGTGGTAAATTAACGGAGTTATAACCGATTTAAACTTTCCTTTAGTGCAGACCTTTGCAGCCCTTGACCTTTACCTATAAAATATGAGGGTCTCAAGCCCTGAAAATTACCTTTAACATGATTTTTTGTAGGATGTGATAGCTTCAAAATTAACAGAGTTACAAAAAAAAAAATTATTCATGAAGAATGTACAATGAAATATTAAATGTATTTAAATAAAATTTTTCTTTTTATTTTGGCAAAGGGGTGGTTCTTAAGGGTTGGCAGGGTGTAGACAATTAAAAATTACTTCGTGTTCAAAGAATAAACTTTAGAACCAACAAAATTTAAAATCAAAACATCAGTAGTCACAAAAAATATTTTTTTATTTTATTTTTGTTAAAGGGGTGGTTCTTAAGGGTTGCGTCTAGACAATTAAAAATTATTTCAAGTAGAGGTAATATACTGTAATTCTA
The DNA here is from genome assembly GCA_019359885.1 of Listronotus oregonensis. NCBI lineage: Eukaryota > Metazoa > Arthropoda > Insecta > Coleoptera > Curculionidae > Listronotus > Listronotus oregonensis. The sequence goes on along the minus strand of JAHBCN010000568.1, from coordinate 107,923 downwards.
AAATTACGCAAAACCTAAAAATTGGCAGTCATTAAATACTTTTTTATTTCATTTTTTGCAAAGGGGTAGTTTTTAGAGGTTGAAAAGTGGTAACCAATAATTTTATTAAAATGCTATGGATTTTTTCCAGTAAAACTGCAATTGTAATGTTACAAATCGTTAAAAGATTTTTTTCTATCTTATTTTCATCAAAAGCGTAGTTTTTAAAGATTCTTAAGGGTTGATATTTCAAAATACACCAATTTTATATTGTACAATATGTTAGGATATTTATTCTACATAAATAAAAGACATTTAAAACGAAAAAAAGCCGAAAAACCTATAGGTAAAATCTATTTCTTCGATAAGGAGTGGTTTTCACCCCTTAAAAACAATTTGCACACCTTGCGACCATATAGATTTTGATATGAAGGGTAAGATAAGCTTAATTCCAAATTTTCAAGAAAATCGGGGCATTTATAAAAAATTCGGAGGTATGACACTATTTGGAGCTTGACTGCCTGGACTATTATATTAAAATTTAATGATTTTAAAGGTCGGTAAGTCTCAATGTTATTATAACATGAGTTATCAATATCTGAGCTCTTAACTTGAGGTGATATTAAAACAAACAGATAGTCCAGTTGCTCTTTATTACTTTTTATTAATTCAAAAGTACATATAAAAACGATTTTTGTTCTTTTAGCTATCTGGTAAGCTTACAATGTGTGTTGCTCTTTATGTACTTTGCGTGTCATCATGATTTTGTGGACCACACAGAAACTATACCAATTGCACATTGTTTCACTTTTGCTTCCCATTAGCACTTTCAGTTATTCTGGAAAATACTTTATTATTAAATAAAAAAATTAACAAAGACAAAATAAAGAAGAGTTAAATCAGTTCGTTAATCCGTAAATTTAAAAACAAGTTAGCCAATTAAATATGTTTTAATTCATTTTTTTAATTAAACAGCCATTTAATTATATAAATTTGTAATAACAAACAGAAATTCTCTCATCTTCTTTTAATATAAAATTTGTCATAAATTGTATCTTATTCTAACTTTTCGAGTTTTTGTCCCTGTTGCCTGTAAGGGCCCAAGGGTCAAAATGCCTTTGCTGATGTCTTATTATTTTAATCTGCTTGTTTTTAATCAAATTATTTTCCATTTTTTCCTGCGTTAGTTATTTACCAGCGTATTAGGATCCATAACGGGGAGATTGCTTGTGAATGTCCACTAGCCTGCAAGTTGTTGTGAGCAACAGTGTGTATTTTTCTATTGCCCTTTCAAATATCATACTTTTTGATTTTATGTAAAATGAAATAGTCATAGCAAGTAAGAAAAATCAATAATAAAAAAATGCACAACCTTAAGAAACTAAGCAGAATTAAAACTCAATATTTAGCTTTGCGGGGTCCGACAGTTACCATATGGGGTTCTTTAAAGAACCATCAACTGAATAAAAACCCCTGCAGATGATAATTACAAAATATTTTTTGTAAATATTATATTCCTAAATTTAAATTCGTTCCTGTAATTCTTTTTTATGTAAATTTTTACAGGAAAAGGGTTCATATATTTTTTTTACAAAAGTACTTTCGTTAAAAGCAATATTGCTTAAATAATTCCGAATAAAATAACAAAAATCGTTTTGAAACAGCAAGGAAGTTAAATATTGTTTGGTGTTATATTTTTTATCATTAATTTATTTTATTCGTCCTTACCGCGTTGGACACCGCTTCCTGTAATATCAGCGAAGTTAAACATCGCTGAACACGGTCAGTAACTAGATGGGTGACCGCCAGTGAACACCGTGTGATGTTGGCTGTGGTTTTGAATGCACGGTAAACTTGGGTCTTGTGTGGATGAAATTACCCTGGCGTAAGGGGGGTGGTTTATTGAGCTTGGAAATTTTTTATAGGTTCTCATATCTATTTTATTTTATATCATGAAGGTAGCCCTTCTTGTACTTTAAACTGGTACTTGATATAAAATCTTATGAAATTTTTTTTTTACGAAAATATACATATATAAGTTACAAAAAAGATTAACACCTAGAATTTTTTTTTAATAATATTTTGCTAATGTACTTATTATGACTCCACCAAAAAATTATAAAATTTTCAGTCTTATCTAGTTTTATTTTGACTAGGGCAATTGCGAATCAGTGCTTTCAAGAACACGTAAGGGTGGTCGGGATGCGTACAATGTATCACAAAATAAAAAGTTTTGGGCTTTTTTCTTACCGTCTCCATTGGGTGTGCGGACAGACGTCTGTGGGATAAGGAAAGAAACCAGGTAATCTTTAGTGATAAATCTCACTTGTGTTTGGCTATGAATATTAGTAATGCAACGATAAAAAGGTAGGTAGTGGTGAAAGACATAAATCACAGTTTGATTATAAGAGACCTAAGGTGGCGTTGGATGTTGTACCGGGACACCCCTAGTCTTTATTGAAGTAAAATGACGGTTTTTAGGTATATTTAGAAAGTATTAGAACCACACATGTCCTTTCATATCTTACGACGATCGACAACTGCATTTTCCAACCAGACAACGCCAGACCATATATGGCTAGAATAACCGTACTCAACACCACATTAACCGTGTAATATGGTATAACATCTTTTGAGCATCCTAGTCGCAGTTTGTTGTACTTAGATCATGCCTATCAAACTCGGCCAGCACTTCGACATAAGTAGGAGGTAGGGTGAAATGGGATACAACTAGAGGATATAGACCACCACATCAGAGCAATACCTAGACTTGTCAATGAGTTCACAAATAATCGAGGATCTTCAACATATTAGCAAACCCAATTCTGCTATTGTTTATTTCATTTGGCTAAAATTAATAAAATATGTTGTATACAAATAAGACTTTATCTTTTTTGTCACTCAGTATGAAACATTTTGAAATAAAAAGCTTTTTTATATTTCAAAAGTTTAATACAGTTTGTCTCGCCTTGTTAGAGTTTAAAAGTAAGTAAAATATTAAAGATGCAAATATCAATAATCAAAGTATTCACATAACATCTCGGTTATAAATTTTATTGGTGATATTTTAGCTCTCGATGAACCAATATATTTATTAATAATTGGCATGTTTACAAAATTAATTTGGCTATTAAAGAAAAAAGCTGTGCTATTTACATTTTTTTAAATTTTTTAAGGGAGGATATGTTTAAGCATCGCAATTAAAGTAATCTATAAAACTTTGTTCTATTCACATAGTTTAAATTGTTACCTATATTTTCTTTTAGAATTATTTCATTATTTAAATCTATAAAATAATTATTTGTTGAAGGTAATTTGAATAGGTTAGTATTCTTCATTCAAAACCAAATCATTTTTCCTTTTAAGTTTAAAATATAACGAAAAAAATATATTTATGATTCCACAATTTCTAATGGGGTGTGTCATGGTTTCCGTTATTAAGACCAGCATAAAAATATAAAGCAATCATATGACTGCATATTGATAGCAATTTTTGAACTCAGCGCTTACTGCCTATTCCTACATTTATCAATGCACAATTTCGAAGGTTTACAATCAGCTCGTTGATTTCCATATAGAACGTTTTCAGATGATGCGAACAGGTTTAATAATGCCATATCCATCAGTTATTTGAAATTCTGTTTTTCATATGCGATCTGAGGCATATTTAATAAATTTGGGAAGAAGGTCGTTAAATCTAAATATTGGTATTAAAAAGAAAAAACGTTTTTTATACACAATGCTGTAGTTTAAAAAATGTATTTGATTTAGTTCCAGGTCTTAAAATGTTAAGCTTATTTTTCCCCCGTTAACGATTTCCTAAAATATGTATTATTATAGGAAACTCTCTGTATAGATAAATGCCAACATAAGTTTAACATTATCAATAACGCACTGACCACGTAACTTCTTAAGACAAGCGAATAGTAGGATCGTTAAAGGGGCGGATAAAGTTCTCACCAATACCAATGGTGCCAAATGTAGTCTTTACGAAAAAGAATAACAAAGTTTAACTTAATTTGCTTCTCTATAAAATTTTGATAGGCTAAACAGTACAAAAGATAAATTATAACGGTGTTTTTAAATAAAAAATTGTTTGTTTGCTAACACAAACAATAATTACTTCAGAATTTAAAAAATGTGTTTTTATATGCAAATAAAAAACAAAACGTGGTTTGTTTACTTTGAACGTCTTTAAATCAAAGTGTAATAATTTATTTTAACCATGTCTCATACCGTTTTTTTTTGGTATGATGGCCTTACAAACTGGTGGATTGGCTATTCTCATACCGTTGTACATATAAAGTTTGCATTGTGATTTTTTAAATAATAAATTCGTAGATGTATTTTGCACAGGCCATAAAAAGTTGCTGGGCAATTACCCAATTTAGATCACGCTTTTAAAAATTTTATCGCAAAGTAATTTCTTTTTGTGTCACGAAAGATTAAACCTAGTGTCAAGTACAAATGTTTTCCTGAAACATAATTATTTTACTGTATTTAAATACGGGGTTTTTACAACAACCTAAAGAGGAATTTAATTTTTTAATTAGATTATTTAACGAACGTTTTATATGACACTTTTTTAGGCTTTTTCTATAATAATTATATATAAAGTTCCAGTAGGTACATAATTCTCTAAAGAAAGAATTACCTATTTTCCATTACACAGTTTTTTTTAACTTGGCAAGTTTTTTTACCAATTTGTTATAATGAAAAAAGACCATTCACTAATAAAGACAAATCAGTAAAAAAGTTGCCAAGTGAAAAAAGAGTGGAACAAAATTGTGGACAAGACTTAGTCTAATTTTCGGATAGAAACTTGGGCCTTAGTTTACACAGGTATTTTTGATGGGATAAATTTGAAAACATTTATTGTCTACGACACTGCTTATATTTGACATCTCACCGTCAGATTGCTGTGCTTGTCGTCAGTTGGACCCTGTATACTTATAATTAATCCCACTTCTTTATCTCTCTCTTTTGCTCCTATATCATAATAGCCAAGCAGTGGTGTTGGTAGATAGAATAATCTATGAATAGAACAAACAGATAGACTATATTCTAGGATGTCTTTCTGACCGATACTGAAATCAAGGTTTCAGCTACTGTCAGCGTTCACCTGGATGTTTATTTTGAAATGGATCATCATGCTTTAAACCTCAAATGAAGCTGATAACGAAAGCGTAAATTAGCCCAGTCTGTATGGATATTTATATTCATTTATTGCTAATTAAATATTATTAAATAAACTTCCAATACAATGCATATTTTTTGATTTTTTCCGTGATGTATACACTTTTAAAGTCTACTATTTTTAGCATGTTCAAAACAAATTTATTAAGTGAATTTTCATTATCATGCATGATATGGCGTGCGCTGTTTAACTCAAACAAGATTTTTAACTATTAGGGAAAGGATAAGTTTAGCGTATGATCTTCAACCTATAACGAGTTAGTGTGTTGCTAACTTGGGTATATTAATTATGTTGTTAGGTCTAACACGTAAGGCTATATTTTATATTTATGATAGTAAGAAAGGTGTTATTACAACTACCGCGTTATCTTAAAATAATTAAAGCATGCATGCTTACAACATTTTTTAAAGTTACTTTAACAATTAAATAAATATTTATTATATTGACTATGTTCTTAAATTCTCTTTGAGATAAGTGTCAAGAGAAAGAAGACCTTTTGGTTACGTAAAACTTCGGCACCGAAATCTATTAGGTAATAAAAAACACCAGTATTAATTTTACCGTTAAGGTTTCCAAATAACCTATAAAAGAATTTTCTTGCTTATAAATTAACATCTTACTCCATAATTTTTCCGCAACAAAATATGTATATAAATATAAAATCATATCATATAAATAATAAAATATTGTTTAAATTATGAATTTTACCTTTAAAAAAATAAGGAAGTAAAAGATTCCTCCTAAAAATATAGGCATTATGAGTGAGACAGGCTTTTTTTCGAATATGGAATTTACAAATAAGCTATAAATATTATTTTAAATATAGCTCAACGAAGCGAAAAAAATATTTTATGTTTAACTCAAGGCCAAAAATGTGATCCCTGAATAGCCACAAAATATATTCTTCATCCCTACATTAGCATAAAAAAATCATACTTTTTATTTATCAGTGGTCGCCCTTTCGAGATAGAAAAATCTCAAAAAGCTATTATTAAAGGTTTATAAGGCATAATGTCAATTTGAGTAACATATTTTATAATATTATGTCATGGGTAGGTATGTAAAGTGAGCTTTAATATAGATTTATTATACAATTTAATTGTCAATCTGGACTTAATAAAAAAATCAACAAACAAATATAACACGTACTAAGGTATGCTTAAAAGTATTTATTCCAATGCAATGCAACATGCCACTGTTTAAATGTAAAAAGTGGCCTTAAGGTTGGTACGTATTAATTTATAAACGAGTGCACGTCTGAAACTAAGCAACGCATTTAAAAAACATTGACCATCTTTGAAACTGTATAACTAGGCATCCCTGTGAAAAAAGCCTAAAGAAATGTTAGGTTCCAGTAAGAAACCTAATGGGTCTGGCTGGATCGAAAAATGTCCAGATAGAAATTCTATCATAACTTAACTGATAAATTATATGCAAAATAGTAATTCGGAACAATTATTTCCATTTTTCTGATCATAATTCCATGAAAAACTATACAAAAACATGAATCCAATATTTTTTCCGTCAATCTGTAAGTATCCGGAATTGCTGTTTCAAAAACCCAATAATAGTTTATCATTACTTCCAATTAACCATTGTATTTTATTTGGATCTATCAGGTTTTTTCCCCAGGGATGGCTGCTATATGTTCTAGACAAATTAACATAGCTTATTTCTGTACACTTTTTCATATTATCTCCATAGTATGTTTTATAGAGGTCTACCGTGAAACACAACTTTTCTTGGTCACTAAAATTACGCATTGAGGCAAAAAAATGGGATTTTTGTTTTCTACAACCTTAAATTGGTATATTTATGTGATAAGATTGCAATGTTAATGTTAAAGTTGACTTTTTTTTTTTAATTTTTAGTCATACCCTACTCCTCTCAAAATTTTTAATTTTTCGATAATCACTCTTGACCCCGAAAAATAATATAAAACCTGTATGAGGGGATACTTGAAAGCATTTATCTATTTTCAGTGGAATTTGATTTTCCCATTTCCATCTTTTAAATATGCCCGGAAATTCATAAAAATATTTAAAACTCTTTAAAATATGTTCGTATAATTTTTGAAGTATCATAAAGTTGCAATGATACATTTTTTCCCTTTTTGAAATTGTTATTCAGAGGCGTTACATATTGGATGGAGCCAAGACAAATATTGTCCTTATTTTTTTTTTTTGTAAATTTAACCTAACTGTTACAGTACATTCTAAAATTGATGGTTTTTAATAGAAAGGATAGGATGCACCCTCACCAACAAAAACTTTTTATTCTATTTTGATGTGTAGAATAGGCCTGAGAAATATTTTGCGTTAATATTGGAAGGCCCTGTATAGTTTACAATTTTTAAATATGAAAATATGCACGCCTTATAAAGACCTAAGGATATGCCAAATTTCATATTCCTATGCCACATACTTTGTGGGAAAACTTCTGTAATAGACCGCCAAACCGAAGAACTCAAAAGTGATCGTATAAGGATTTTGTTTTTTTCTGTTAAGGTACAGGACCTAAAAAACTATTTACTGTTTTAAAAATATTGACTATATCTGATTTTAACCCGTATTATTTTAAATCGATTAATATACATTAAATAAGCGACAAAGCAAGGCCAAATACGAAGCCTCTATTTCTCCCAAATCCAATTTGAAATGTCACTTTCAGTCCTAATAACCCCTAATGGGTGACTTCTCTAAATTAAAGTTTTTGTTAGTAAGCCGTAAATTTAACCGGATATTGCTATCTACCGTACAAGATCCTATCTAAAAAAATATCATCATTAGCGTAGCTAGGATAAGGCAGGAGTGGGCACGTCCGCTCCTAGAATTTTTGGTACCCTCTTCGGAACAAATAATGCAATGAACATAGTAAGATAAATAAATTAAATCAGCAATTCGACAACATAAATATTTAGTCAATTTAAATTTACATTAACATTTTGGGCCACAAGTTGTTGTTTGATTGCAAGGTAAAAAGCTTTTTTGACCGAATTAGGAAAAAATTGTCTTTAATATTCAAAAAATATTTTTTTGGTATTCAACATGGTACCTAAAAGATTATTTCCTTTAATAAGTGCTAGGGGAATTTTTTTAGCTTAAGGCAGTAACTCCTCACATGCCTTTTAAAGGACTCGTTTCGAGTTTTGAGTCAGTTTTCCTTCTCTCTTTTTTTTCCTTTTTTTCTTCCGCTATTATAAGGTTAATTATTATGACACACGAGGATAAAATACTCCGGAGGTAAAATACCTTTTTAGGGCTGGATAATTTACAAGCAACTGTCTATAAAAAATGTGCTTCTGACCTTGCATTCATTTTAACTTGCCATGTTTAGATCTCTGGTGGATTGTCCCCAAATAATAAAAAAAAATTGCCACCAGCGATTTAAGCTATATACGAGCCGTGCTTCCCCTCCTCTAAAAAAAATACGCAAAATACGTGGCGGATCAGGATTAAAAACGAGTGGTACGGATGCTGGTTAAGAACCCCAAATTGTTAACGCAAAACAATATACAGGGAGTGTTAAAATAGTTACATTAAAGAAGTGCCAGTTCGGACAATTCACGAAATCTAAAAGCCAAAGTACTGACCTATCATGGGTGTCTTGAGTAAAGTACGAAGTAGTTTAATGACACTAGACCTAAAAATTTGGAGATAAGCAGGGCAAGGAAAAACCCCTGCACACAATAGGTTTATCAGCCCAGGCCCTCTAGGGATGAAGAAACGAAAAAAGTGAGAAGTTCGGTGCCCGTCCAGGTGGACTGTGAAAAGATGCATGAAACTTGCACTTCGTGTTACTTTGTTGGGAGCTACTAGGGAATAATTAATATTGGCTAATTCCTCGAAGCAGAAGATCAAAAAATACCCATAAAAAGAGACAATTTCCCCACAGGGGGTGGTCAAGAGAAGGAAGGTGTCTTGTAAAAATGGGGTCAATAATAAGGCAATCGGCCCTTCTTTAAATGGAATCAATGATGCTTAGAGTTATGGAAGACGCCATTCTTCGGACATGGGAACAATATCCTAGACAGGGTCTGATTTGAGATACATACAATGTATACAGATTAGAATTAAAGAAGTACTTTCTAGGTTAAAAGAAATTAAATGATTCTTTACCCTGTAAGACTTGGCCCCTTATAAGTAGAAAATTAGTATTGGTGGACTTTTTCGTAACAACGAACATATTTGTGTTTTTGAGACATTAAACTAGACAAGATGTTTCGAGCTCCAATCCAAAATTAGTTAAAGGTTCTGTGAAAGAGATATGAGTTCCTGCATTTTTCGATACTTAGACCACGCCGATGAAACTGCAAAAGTGGATTAAACGTCTTACAAAACGTTAACGATGTCCAAGTACAAAAACATGATTTTTACAATAACCAGGGGTCGCTGGCATCTTACGAGTCATGTATTAGATTTTTGATTTAACGAATAACCTCGCCCAGAGCCGTGTAACACCGCTGATTTGGCAAGAAAGGGTGATTAAGCGTTAAAAAAATGCTAAATATAATTTAGTAAACAAATTTAATGGCAGTAACACACGTATTTTAAGCTAGTCCCTTTCTCCTTTTGAGGTACAAAAATCTAAAAATTACAGTTTTAAGTAAAGTGTTATAAGTGTAAAATAAATCAAGAATCTTTACCCAACGGTGATAGTCAAGGGGTTAAACAACACAAATACAATAAATAGGCGACAAGGCAAGTTCAACGTCTACATTTCTCTCCCCTTTAATTCAAACGTCACCTTTAGTCTTAATAACCCTTGAAGGTAAACTACTCCAAATTAAAGATTTTCTATTTAAGCCGTAAATTTAACCGGATATTGCTCCCCACGGCCTCTCCTAGATTTAAAAAGGAGCAGCTTGGCAATACAGTTTTACACAACTTGTAGTTTTCCGTTACAAATACAACTGCTTAAGCTGGTATTTATCTTGGTATATACAAAAGACAACCCATAATCTCCGGAAAATTATCTTCTAATTGCAATTTGCCTGGGGATCGACAAGGGATTCGATCATTGCCTAAGCTGTATAAGGAAAAGTGTGTAGCTGGACTTTTCTTGGATCTTTTTAGGCCATTTAATTGTCTAAATTATGATTTATTGAACATTTATCTATTCTCTGAGCGCTTTTAATGGATTAATATCTTAAGTTGAGTTGTAGAAAATTTATTAACCACTTATAATTTTTCCACAGCTTGAATTATTACTGTTATCCTGAGTCGCGAATCGACAAGAAATAATTTTCTTTAGAAATCGTGCACATGAAAAAATTACGGTAATAATCCATGTTCTAGAAAGATTACAAGTGCCTAATTAATTTTCTAGGCAAACAGCTCAATCCAAAAAATGAGAGATTCGGTATACGAACAAACAGTTTGGCGGCAAGACTTTTATTTACAATAAGATTATTTAGAAATATAAAAAAGGAAAGGTTAGTTGGAAATAGGCCAACTTCACACGTTGGCACCAATGTTGCCTCCAATGCTACTCGTGCAACGTGTGGATCAAGAAATCTGCATTAGTCCCAACGTTGGCGTTTTCGTTTATCAAAGGAATCTGCGCCAACGTTCGCGATTCCGTCCGTATGTTGGCGATTTGTTCAGTCTTGTTTCAACATGCATCAAGTGCGTACGTCAAGTGAGAATGTTATCAATAAAATCGTCACCCACCTGGGCAAATAAAAAAGTTAAAAAAATCTTAGTCCCATAAAAGTGCTCAGAGCAATTACGATTTTCGTATCAGACATCTTTACATTGGCTCTGACGCTACAGAACTAATATAATAGCCAGCGTATGGATACCTTACCTCATTAACCGACCAACGTAGGTACCAGCGTTGGTACAAACATGTAAAGCCGACCTTTTAGTGGTATATCAAAAATTATACCATCTAAAAAATTTTCTTATTGCTATTCTGTGAACAAAAAAATCTTATTTATTTTTTAAAGCTAAACCTTAGGTCCATTCCATTGTGTCATTATGTTGACATAAATATTTCTATTTATTAATATCGCGCAGGGAACTCTAGAACGTGAATATTTCCAGAAATATTTTAGGTTTTTATGGTAACTAAACAAAAATGAGTCTTTAAATTAGCTTAAAAATCTAGATGACGGCTTTTTTATTCAGGGGCTTATCTTTTTCTGGTCAGATAGGTGGTGCATATTTTTTTATTTAAAAAGGTGTTGTTTAGTCAATTTGGGTCAAGAATCGGTCTTATTTGAATTTTGTTTAGCCTACTTAGCGTGTATTATTATTGTTTTTTTACCTAGGCCTTCTAATATATATGATCTAGTATCCAAGTATATCGTCCCATATAAATTTTATTAAGTTAAAATTAACAAATTCTTTGTTGCTTAGCTCGTTGTTATATGTTCTTTTAAAAGAGGAATAAATAAAAAACCTTCTTTAATGTAAATAATGTTATATTATTTACCAGCATCAAAGCTCTTACATACATCCTCGTTTTGAAGTTCTGCTTATAAACGTCGAATTGTAAACAACTTAAATCCAACCTATTTAGAAACTAAGGAGTTTTAAAAAATTTACAAGAGGATAGGTGGATAAATAGGCGCTAAGCAAACAGAAAGTGGTAAAGTTTAAAGTGCTTTTCGCCTTTGTCAAATAGAATGCTCGCTCCTTTCTGTAAATACTCTTACAAACTTGTAATTCTTTTACTAAATCATAAAACAGGAATTATTTAGCCCTTTAAGCCATAGTTTTGTGTAAACAATATTTTTTACAAATATTATACGGGGTGGTTTAAAATTTATTCTATAAAATTAAAGGGTATATTGGGAACAGTTATTGCGATTATTAAGAAAGTTTTTTTTTCTGTGATCTCAAAATAACATGTCTACGAGATTCAATCGCAATTGTAAAGATCATCTTTTTTGAGACATTTCTGTCCTTTGAAAATTTTAGAAACGTACGTTTCTAGCAAAATGCTAATTTTTTTGCAAATCAAGTAAAAAGAACCACATGTCCGTAGAAGTTTCTATATTGCTGCTATTGTTTGTTCCTTAGAGTCACACAACTTTTCTTGGTCAATAATACATTTCATTGCTGGAAAAGTACGGTGTTTGTGCAAAAACTCTGTTTTTATAAGATTTTTTAGAACCCCTCAAAAATTTCTGAAAAATGATAACTTTTGTTAGTCACTTTTCAAAGCAATCATTACGTAACAATACCCAAGAAATTAAATATAGTATCTAAACTCAAAAATTGGCCCGAAGATCTGTACAAGCCAATTTGCAGACGTGTGCAAGTTAGAAATCAACCAGTTGCAGGATTTCGGGTCTTACAAGGGTTCTGGGCCTCTAATATCTTCCTGTTTGAATCCTCCTTAGCTTATCTGTCTACCTTCAGATTTGATGGGTAAACCTTATGTAACAAAACCCAGTTCAATAACGAGGTTAATATACTATCTAACTTCCTATGGGGCAGATATACTTCTTAAGCAGCTGTAGCAGATTTTAGGAAACCATATTACCTTTATTCCCCTTTTACTATCCAAGTAGAAGAAAACATCTTTTTATTTATAGCTTTTTCTTCGATTTCTAGTTCACTATATTTTATTATAGAAATTTCTGCTCCTCGGTTGCCTTTTGAGCCCGAGGTTTCCTTAAAGAATGTAGAGTGAACGAGTATATATTTTTTATAGAGATAGTTTATAAAAGTAACATAAGGCCTTAGCTTTAACGTATCGTAAGTGTCTAAAATAAAGCAATAGAGCTGCTTTGTCGCATAAGCAGATGCTTGGTGCAGAAAATGCACCTTTTTGACAACTAAATTAACATTGTACCAGATTATTCTATAACCTGTCCCTCGATATGAAAAACACAATTTGATGATGGTTTTTATAATTTTTTTTTATCTTGTGACAGTCCACGAAGGCTAATGCCTAAGTACTAACGTACCGTGGGTGTCTTATTACATGTTATCATATAATATAATGTTTCTAAACCTTAATTCACTTGTTCGAGTAATCTACAAATTTATGGATTTTATCTCTGAAATGAGATTAGAAAACGCAATGTCGAAATACGCTTCCACGGCTGCTCTTATCTCTTCGTTCGATGAAATCGTGTCCCACACATAAATTTCTTTAAGATGTAAGAACAGTCAAAACCAGAGGGAGCTATATCTGGTAAATGAGGTGGATGTTACAATAATTTGTACTTTAATTCACTGATTTTCGCGATGGCTTTTTACGCTGAGCGAGTGGGTGCGTTGTCTAGATGAAAAATTGTTTTTTTTTCTGTAAACCAGACCTTTTCTTAACAATTTTTATATCTAGCTGGTCTAAAACATTAGCTTATTGCTTTACAAGTTTGAAACGAACAAAATTCCTTTTGCATCCCAAAAAACTGAAGCTAACACCTTCTCTACCGATTTCTGGATCCTAACTTGCCGAAATACTGGGTTCACACCATTCTTTAGCCTTTTTACTGTTCCAATTGAAAACAAAGAGTCCTTTTATACACTTTTAACAATCATTTATGAACTTGTTTTAAGGCTATACCTTTCAAAATAACGCATTTTACCCCTGCTTGATATTTAATTTTTTAAATTGTAAAAATATACTGTGACACGTCAACCTTAAACAGCTCTCAATATTTAAATGTGTTAACAGAAATATATAAAACTTTACATGTGTTCATAAAAAGGTACCACCATTTTTAGAAAACTTAAACAACAAGCTTAATAGAGTCATTTATCAAACGATAAAATTCATTGAACAACCAGCTAAATAGGTTTCTGGTGTTTAAGGTAAATAAACGTAATCAGAAAGTAATCTTTTCCAGTAACTAGTAACAACCTTATATTATTATTAATTAAACAGTATTAAATTACCATATCAAATTATTATAATTAGACTAATTGGTTTAACTTGATTATGCGTAAATAAACATACATTTCATACTAAGGGTAAAATAGCCAATTATCTGCATTTCTAGTTACGTAGTTATGCTTACAAAATAAATATAACCTATTTGTAAATTTAATATAATTAGAACATACAGTTAATATATTACAGTGTACAGGGTGTTTATCAAGTAGAGAATATTTTTACAGGAGTATTAATTAATACTAATTTGGTCAACAAAAACCTTATACAGTGGCGTTATTTTTTTAATGCAGAGGGACAAGTTGAAGGAGACCTGTCACTCTTCTGTGGGTATTTATACGACTTTTGCTCTGAAGAATTAGCCAGTATAGTTTTTTTCTTAGTAGCTCTTAATAGAGCAACAGTTTATACTATTAACGAACATTTATTTTACAAAAACACAAAAATTAGGATCGTTCCTAAAAAAAACAAAAATGTAAAAGTTGTTTAAGTTTTATCTCGTTTAGTTTTATTTCGTTAAAAATGACCGCAGCTAATTGTATTTTTAGAAACTTACCAAAAAACTAAATGTTTATAATTAATTTAAAGCTTGGACTTTTTTTTTTAACCTAAGATGAGTTTTTTTAACATGCAAAACTAATTTTAAGAAATACTTCTTATTTTCCTGAAAAAATTTAAGAAATCTGATACATATCTTATGTATATGTCAAACGAACCTTTAAAACCAGGCCATTTGGAACAAAAATAGTCCTATTTATCACGGGTATTTGCCTGCTTTTTATTTGATTTTGCATTTCAAAACTAAAAGAACGTTTTTTTGTCGATATAAAGTAAAGTAAAATAAAAATAAAAGTCAAATTAATTGTTTTAAGAGTATTTAATTTAAAATAATTGGCTTGTCAGTAACAAAAAAAATTTTGAAAGACTTCGTTAATTTGAAATTCCCACCCCAATAAACACCGCGAGATACAAAATCATTAAACATTTTCCTCAATATCTGGCGATCAATAATGCGGTTACAAAAGCATCTAATATTAAGTATTTTCTTTGCAGAAATTAATTTAAGGGAGTTCTGCTTAATAATTACATATTTATTGTTTGACTGGTACGTTATTAAAACATATTATTTTCCCGCGATAGTATTTACGTTGTGTCGATTATAGCCTGCATATGCGTAATATTTGTATATTCAAAATAAGACCCTATAGCTTTTGTTTTAAAAAGTTTACCACATCAAGCACAAATACAGGATGATTATAAAATTATTCCTAAAAATTAAAGAAAATATTTGCCATTGGAAGCACGATAACAGTTAAAGAAAAGTAAAATAAATTGTTAAAATCAAACACAAAATGTTTCCTAAACCCTAAAAATCGGCATCGAAGCAAGAAATCAGTGCCATCAAACCACCTCAAAGGTTAAATATTGTTTTGAAAATCGCATAAAATAAAATAAAAACACAAGATTTCTTGTCTTGGCCATCCCCACTGGCAACAACCCATATCTTTTTCACATCTACGATCTTCTCTTTTCTATGGACAATCCCATAAACAATTGTGTTGAAGATAGTATCCTTCACACAGCTTCTAAGCCTGATTTGGAAGACAGTCTCTTTCACGGAACCATTAGTTATTAGTAAATTGGTGCATTAAAATTTATGTTCAATGTTTATTTTTTCAAAAACACAATCATGTAAGATGTGAAAAAAGTCTGCCAATGTTTATTCTTGACTTTTGAACTGCCAAGTTTTGCAAAATAAAGGATTATTTAGCCTTATATGCGTTGCCTTAAAAAAAAATAATTACCACAGACGCATTATATCCATAGCCACTGCCACAATTTATATACACTGTTAGTATTTCAAAGCTGACTCCCTTTAACATAGTGATTCTATTTTTGGGCAACGACGTCTTTTATAACCTTTTGCATTCCTAACACCATCTAAAGAGGAGCCGTTTGCATTATTAATATTCGCACTTTACCAAAAACGCTTCCTTTGAATTCCCATTGATAATGTAGGGGACCTGTCAGTCTTTTCTAGTAATTACCTTCTTTAAAATTGGCCTTTAAAAATTTTAGAGGATACGACTACCTTGAGATTAGTTTTCAGTAATGTGAATTAAACATATAACTTTTTATCGAAAAATCGAGTCACAGTATTTCTTGGCTTTGTACTTTAACCTCTTAGATTGTATTTTTGGATCCAACCTGCACCGACGTCTGATGTTGCCTCAATTTACGATACGGATTTTGACCTGATATTTATACGTAAGACAAAAACATCGAAAAGCTCTTACTACTAGATTATAGTTAAAACTTAAAACATTACTATTTAAAAATGAGGGATATGCGCTTAAGACGGCATACATTACGCTTTTCATGCTAGGAATGATCCACCTCATTATTGGTATCTAATGTTCCCTTAAACACATTACGATTGAACAAGTCAGTTATAAAATCTCTTTTCTCTCCGCCTTTGAATAGTAAACACGTTTTTCTTAAGCTTTCAGCTTTCATGTGTAACCGTTTGCAAGAAACAAGTTGTTTTTTGTTACGAATGCAAAAAGAAGCACTTTTTCTAGCTACCAGTGGTGCGTCATCGTATTTTAGGTAGTTCCTAACCTTCGGTTACTGTCTTACCCCAATAAAAAAAGTCTAAATTTTAAAGGTGTTTCTTACCCCGCAGGAAGATTTAGGCTCTAGCAAGTATTGTTTTTGCTTACTGTTCTCTTTTTCTACTTCCAATGCAAGTGCTACCATTCCCAACTTACTAGTAATCACTTTAGAAATACCTCTTAGTTGAGTAAATTTTATCGATCGATAAAAGATAGCGGTATTAGGTTTGTCGTTTTCTTTTTCTATAATTGGTGGTACTTTTTATGAATACGTGAGAAGTGAAAAAGATCTATCAACCAATTCGTATATTTATAGCTGTTTAAAGTTAATGTGACACATTATTTCTTATTTTTGAAACGTGTTGTTACAACAATAGAAACATGGGGTACTAATTTAAAAAGGTCGTAAAAGAATTGACGACTCACGTAAAGTACGTCCAAAAAGTCCACTAACACCAGAAATGTTGGAAAAATACAAGATATGGTGAGTAGTCCTACGGATATTATTAGGCAACGTGAGCAATATTTTGGCTTAAGTTTTGGGTTTCAGAAGGTTGTCAGCATAATAATGCCGCAATCGCTAACAATGGAACAAAAACATATTCAAATCTAACTATCCAAGCAACATTTGGTGAATTCTAGAAAGAATGGAAAATATTCTGTGCATCATTTTGTCACTATGGATGAGACTTGGTTCGAGCACCATGATCCTGAATCAAAACAAGTGGATAAGGAATGATGTAAACCACTTTTCATTAAGACAGTGCACCATGTCACCCAGTATTAAAATCAATAAATTAAAGTATGAACTATTGCAACATTCTCTCTATTTGCCAGATTTAACTTCCTCTGACTTCTGGCTGTTTTCACATCTCAAAAAATTTATGCGTGGAAAATGCTGAAAGAAAACCTCAGCTACAAAACTCTACGTTATTTTAACTAGAATAATAAAAAAAATTAAATAAAAAATGCAATTGACTTTAAAAATTCTGTTAGTGAAATTATATCTAAAATACAGACAAAAATTACATTATTTTAAATTAAAAAACACACTCGCTTATGTTAGAATTTATTTTAAAAGCTCGCTTTTGATGTACTGTACCTAGTATATGTCATCTCTTGTTTACATATTTTTAATAAAATGTAAATGTAAAGCTAACAAGGCAAATGGATAAGATCAAAAACTACACCTAAATGTCTTATTTCTTTAAATTTATTAAATAATTTTATAAAAATATATTTACTTTGTTTTGAATTATATACGCTTATTTGATTTAATATTTGTCTGCAATATTTACAAATTTTAAATATAGGCCCTATTTTAAATACGTTTTGTCGTTCAAGAAGGAAAATACGATGTTATGGTTTATTTTTTTGAAAAAAGCCTTTTTGAACTTCAATACTCTTGTTTTAGTGATCTACTAATTTAAGTATTAAGTGAGAATCCGAAAGACTGTGGAAATACACTTCCACGCATTACCTTTTCGTTCAATGAAAATCGTTCTCCACGCATAAAAGTTTTGTGATGTGAGAATAAACTTAATCTGGAGAATATGGTGAATCGTAATTATAATTCACTAATTTTGGCGATGTTTTTTTGAGCTGTGTGAGACGTCGCATTGACTTAATGAAAAATGAATTTTTCTTTGCTAAACCAGATCTTTTCCTACAAATTTTTTATGTACAGCTGATCTAAAACGCTACGTTAATAATATGGCTTTATTATTTTACCAGTTAAAAGGAAATCCACGAACAATTTTTTTTGCATTCCAAAAAACTGATGTTAACAGCTTCTTGACCCATTTCTGAACCCTAACTTGCTTCGTAGCCGCAGTGGTGAGTTCACCATCACCCCTTTGCCTCTTGTTTTAATTCAAATAATCGACGATCTTTCAAAACCATGTTCTTAACTTTTTCTCCAATTTCTGGTGTTGATGAAGTTTTTAACCGTATTTTACGTGAATTATCTTTAGGACTTGTAAGACCACGTTTTAATTTTAGCAACTTATCTTTCTTCTATTTTAACTGAAGGTAAAAAGTACAAACAAAATTAATTTTGCATCTGATTTTAACACCTTCTTGGTTGATTTCTGAACCCTAACTTGCTTCTAAGCCAAAATACTGAGTTTACCACGCCTTGACCTTTTTACTATTTTGATTAAAAATAAATTTGCTTTGGTGCTACACCTTCCAAAATATATGAATTTTGTGTTGTAAACTGCTGTGACACGTCAACTGCTGTAAATATACGAATAAGTCGACAAATGTTTCTAAAAAAGTACTACTATTTTTAGAAAAATCAAACGGCGAACCTAATAGCGCCATCTCTTATGGCTGGTGCTAATTTAGCTCTAACCAGTGGCGTCCCGAGCGGCACCTGAATAAATATTTCTAGGAATAAAATGTGCGCCACTGACTTTTTTGCAATTTTTATATTTCCTTTGGATAAGGAAAATAAAAATACAGCTTTTTTTATTTGTTTTTGTTTTTGTATCCTGCTTAGTTTTCGAGAAAACAAATGCACTCAAATTATAACAAAATTGAGCATAGAATATTTAAGAAATTTACGAAAAATCTTTTTAAAAAGTTTAACACCCTGTATAAAGGGACAAAAAAAAGTTGTTTTAAATCTCACATTTGAATCCGTTTCTGTTAAAACCTCCAAATTATTAAGTCCCATCTTAATAAAATTTCTGTTATTTTGCTAAAAACCCTTACGGTTAGTACTTACGTTATAACTTTTGACTGTCCCAAGATAAAAAAATAATCCAAAGCCGATGCTGATAAATATACTGCTGGTTTTAATATTTACCCAGAGCCTCATCGATTATTTGTCAACAACTTTTTTTTTTGTTTACATGACTAAAACTGCCGCAGATCTAAAATTAAATTACAAATTCGAATAAGTGCTGCACTACGATTTATTACTCGGCACTATTACTGTTATTGCATTATAAATTTGTAGATGCATTTGAAATTTTGAATTGTCCTTTTTTATTATTAGAATCCCCTAATGTGCGGGCGTACACAACTTTTATTGCCATGAGTTGGTTTTTACAATGTTTAATACTTAAAAAAAAATGTGACAAAAATTTTATTCTGCTTTAGGAATTGTACAGGGTAAGTAGAAAGTCCCATTGTTTATAAGGCATTTTTTTAAAAACCGGTTTGCTTATATAGCAAACAATATTGCATTTATTAATTGCAATGTCATTTTTTGTCGACCTTCAGTTTAGCTGGAAAGGATCTTAACTTTCTGTTTTTAAATGCAACATCAACAAGAAGAAAATAATTAGAAGTTTTGCTTTGTTTAAAAATGGATAAAAAAATAAAATAAAACATACTTTTAGCAAATCGCCTCACCTTTAAAAACTTTGACTGGTAGATGCCATAGAAAAACCTAATAAAACAAATCAACTTACTTTTACTTTTAACAATTCTTTGATCACTTTCTTTAAAGATTAAAGTTAAAGTATTATTATTTTTCAAAAGTAATGAGATTGGCCAAAATTATTTTTTGTTAATTTTTTTTGTCACTTTCTAAATAAAAAAAACTTTAACTTAAAATGTTTCTAATATAGTTTTATATTCGGCATTCGATAATAATAAAATTTACAGAATATTGCATTTAAAAACAAAAAGCTAGGATCATTTCCGGCTAAACCAGATGACGAGAAAAGATAACATTAAGAATAATAAATGCATTAATGTTGGCTATAAAGGCATCTTCAGAAAACAAGAAAGAAAGCGGAGATGACTCTATGTTAATCAGACGCGCTCATGGGAAAATATGGGGCCTTAAACCATGGTCTATTAGGTATACACCATGGTGGTAAGGCCTACGATAACATACGCATCACTGGTATGGTGGACAAAAATGCGACAAAGAACTGCTATTACAGAACTGGCCAAGGTACAGAGACATGCTTGCTTAGCTATAACAGGAGCAATTAAAACAACCCCAACAGCAGCCATGAAGTGTCTCTTAGACCTTCCACCACTTAACCTCATAGTGATGGGAGAGGCAAGAATGGGCTACTTCCGACTGCAACAAAAACCAACTGATGACTACGCTAGTTTGGGACACAACAACATAAAAAGTCATGTTGGCGGTAACATCCTGGACGAGAGAACAGACCAAAAGATTTTCCAATACTTATTTAATAAAAAAAATTCCAGATCCTAGTGAGTGGCAGCAACCCGATCTCCCCGGCATGGTTGGAGACATCATCTGGTATACAGCAGGAAACTGGAGCAGGCGTGTACAGTGAAATAAGGAATTCACAATTCTCCATTCCATTAGGAACACACAGTTCTGTATTTCAAACACAAATATATACTTTACCGCACTGTGCAAAAGAAAATAACAGGAGGGCTTATTAAAACAAGCGGATCTGCATAATAACAGACAGCCAGGCGTCACTGGGGACACTAGCAAACCCCAAGGTAACGTCCAGGCTGACATGGGAATGCCAATAAGAACTGGAAGTCTTGGGAGAACGCAACAGAGTAACTCTTCTGTGGGTACCAGGTTATTCGGGAATAGAAGGCAACGAAAAAGTGGATGAGCTAGCGAGACATTGATCATCCACACATTCCACGCCATATTTTGGACCAGAACCTGCCGAAGTGAACAAAACCACACGAGGGCAAACCAGCAAATGAATCCGAAACAAACAGAAGGAATACTGGAGAAACCTTGGTAGAATAAGGCATGGAAAAAGGTTCATAAGGCGCCCATGCAAAAGAACAAAGAAAGAAGTACTTAGACAAAGTCGGAAAAGACTTCGCATAACAGTAGGTAGAGGACACCTACACAAGATAGGCTTATACAATGGGGACCCAAGTTGCAGAATGTGCGACGAGGGAGAAGAAACACCCTACCATATACTACCATATGTGAAGCGTTGAATCACAAAAGACAGGCATTATTTGGGCAACTAAAAATGAGCCCACAGGAATATATTAATCAACCAGTCTCGGGGTTATACAGACTTGTAGAAGAAACAATACTAATGGGAGAATTGGTATAAAAGATAATGGGAGATTAGGCACAAAAAGCCCAAAAGGCTGCGCTGCTTCCGGTAGTGAATCAAGACGGCTCCCAGGAAAAAAGAAGAAAGGCATACCGGTTTTAAAAATAATAGCTTTATAAACAACGGAGACAATCGACCGTTCTTTTTATGTAGAATTGTAGGATAGTTCTGGTTTTAGGTCTTAAAATAAGATGCAAAAAATTATTTCGAAAAATCTATTTTTTTTTATTTGGAACCGTTTGCGAAAGCTTAAAATCAAAGTAATAACGTATCGTGGGTGTATGAAGTGAGGTACTTACCGCGGAACTTAAAGATTTGGAGTTTTAGGAAGGAAGGGTCCACAGTCTAGACACTTTAGAGGAGAAGGATACAAGTGGTTTTCTATGTGGCTCTATTAGGAGCTATTAAAGGAAAAATTATATTGTGTAATTTCTAAGGGCAGACGCCGCAAAATATATGCCCATAAAAGGGTTACAGGTACCCCACAACTTGTAACCGAGTAAGAAAAGAAAGTTCTTTAGTAAGAGTGGGGTCTTCAAAAGGGCGAGCGGTTTTCCTTTGGATGAAACCAAGAATGCTAAGAGTTGTGGGATCGGTAGTCAAAGAAAGGTCTTATTTAAAATACTTACAGAGTATACGTATTAAATGGGAAGAAATACTTTTTTGTCGGAAAAAAAAATACGAAGTTTTTTGGAAGCTGCTGTGGCTGTGTATGTAAAATTTGCTGTTGCGCTCACATTAAGGATTTTTTCGCGACATACCATTTTTAACTACTGGTTGATAGCAGTTCTTTCCCCCACCATTTTAACCGTGCTTAACCCGCCTATTCTTGCAAAAACGAAACGGTTTACCTATGTTATGCGTGTGTCAACTTACATACTAATCGTTTAATAAACTTTTAAGTTAAAATCTAAATGTAAAGTCTTTGAAGAGTTAAGAAATAAGTCGAAAAGAGAAAATATAAACCAAATTTTCCATTCAATAAGATATTAGTTGTTTCCAAGTCAACTGTTAGAAGTAAATCTTTTCCTCTATAATTTAACTTATAAATCGAAAAATCTGCAATCCAAATAGTTGTTAAACCATAGCAAAAAAACATCACCGGAATCATAACAATAGAAAAGCCGCAAATCCTCCATTATTTTAATTTGACACTTGACATTACCATTATGCTCCTCTCGACTAGCGGTGATAGCGGTAGATACTGGGTACAAAGTAATGACGTAGATACTAACGTCATAACACCTTCCTCTACGTTACCGCTTGTGGCCAAATTAAACCGTTATGTTAACTGTCCTAACAATTTTCAACGCGGTATGTCGCCAAAATTTGTTTATTGCCTCAATAATCTGGTATTAAAGTTACGACAAGTATCAAGATCACACTACCCGAAGAGACTTGTGCGACTACAACTCTTTAGTGGATGCAGATATTGAAGGGAGTATAAGTGATGACAATAAAGACTAAGTCGGGGGTAGTGTAAAAATGTTAAAACATTTATAAATTTTAAAATAAAGTTAGTTAGTTTCATAATTTTTCCTTTTAATATAACTTTTGTTAAATAATGCTATATCGACTGTGAAAAATTCGTTAAAACTGAATATTCTAGTAACATGTTTATTATATTTTAATACTCGTAAATTCCTGTAAACCTAATACACAAATAAAATTTTAAAGGTGGGATGGAACGTAAATAATGCGTTATCGATACACATTCCTTACAAAAAAATAAAGTAAACTTAAATTGATGTTTCCACAATGACTTATTAAGTATTTCAAAGCTTTATAACCAAGAAAAAAAAAGAAAATGTTTTGTGAACTTTTTGTTTTAATATTACTTTATTACCTTTATCATCGCCTTAATTACTTCATCGATTTTTAATTTAGAGAGAACAATGGATTATATTATTACCTCAAGGTGTCAAAGTCAAGAAGTTTGTATATTCATCCAGACCGCATTATTAGAAGTACAGCTCGAACAAATGACAACCTTAAGCTCTACCGAGACCGTAGTGTAACAAGTTTCACAAAATAGATCAGACCTTAGACTAACAACCAAACTCTTTAGGTAAACTATTTTAATAGACGTGCCATTATCGAACAACAACAAGCTATCTAAAAAGCAAAACGAGAAAATCTGGAAGTACAGATAACATGTGAATATTACGAAAGTTTACCCAGTAATATGACAAGTGTCACGAAAATTAATCTTTTTAAAGTCCGTGTTCTATCGATGATTAAAGAAAGTTTTATTTTTCTATATTTGAGACAACTCATGGAGGCTTATATTAGGTAAAAGTAGTAGGTACTCTTGGAGTCGGGTTTTTAGATATGTAACCCAGTTTTTTTAAGTCTGGGCAACGATGTCCAAATACCAGCTCAAATGCCAAAACTTGAAGATATTGCGTTTCCTCTCCTAAAACGTGTGGGTTGACCGATAAATAAAAAGGAAGTCGATCACAAATTTTTGTACTTTTTTAGCCCAGTCTTGTTTTATTTAAATTACTCGAAAACCCATCAGGAACTTCATTTCAAGTATTATTTTGTCGTCTGGCTTTAAACTATAGGAAATCATCCTAGGTATATAAAAGAAAACCTAAATTTCTTTTAACTAGGACATCTAGGTGTTAAAAAGTAAAATCGACGAAAAAGGTATAACCGGCTTTTGTTATGGCCCTTTTTTTCACACACATATCTTTTTTTGACCCCCGCAAGATACCACCCCTTTTATAAATTTGGAGCGGAAAGATTTCCTTAAAATTAATTAAAGTTAAATAACGGATCGCGAATGGACTTTCTGTTTTTGCTCTGCATGAAACAAAATCACGGTTTTAAACAAACAGATCAAAAAAATGTAATATTGGAACTTAGCCAAAATACGTTTTTGTTGACTAGGGCTGCGTTCAATAAGTAGTGTGCGTGTAAAAATAACCATGTGCACTATTCACTGGTTTAAAATGTCCCATGGCAAAACGAATATATAAAACACAGGCGTTTCAAAATTGATTTGGTCTTCGCATGACTTCACCGAACGAGTTGCATCTGGTAAATTTAAATGCGGTTTGCATGAAAAGAATCAGTTTGTTTTGAAAATACTTTTAAAGGGGCAAACAAAATTTTAAATTTAAAAAAATATTAGTGAATGATATAAAATACAATTTATTTGTAATATCTACACACACACACACACACACACACACACACACACACACACACACACACACACACACACAATTAAGGCATAAATTAAAACTTGCTATTTACTACAATGTTAAATTGATATCGATTAAAGATTAATCTTATTAAATTGTGTTCTTATAAAGGATAACTTAGAAACAATTATTTTTAATATATGCTAGATAAGTTATATCTACATTAAACACTATAATACCGTCATAAAACAAAATTTGAATACTAAGCAATCGTTAAACTGAACTGAAAATGAAATCAGGACAAAAACCTAAACAACCTAGAAAAAAAACAATAAAAAACCGTTATAAATTTCCTTTCTTTACTCCCTTAAATTGTGTCATGGAAATGTCCTATCAAAAGATATTGCAGGGACATTCCTTAAATTAATTTTTACAACGTAGTTTGCGCAGCTCAAAGAATTTAAATACCTCCTACTAAGTATTATAATACTTTACTAATAACTTGTAATAACTATAGTGATTTTGTAAAATATTTTTGAGTAAAAATATTTTTTGTTTCAGGTTATACCACTTACAGATTTAACGGCACGGCTCATGACGTCAGAATCCCTGAAGAAATATTAGCAGTCAGATACGAAGATGGAAAGTGGTCTAAGCCCTATTATGATTGTGGTGGAGGAAATATTTGGATGCTTACTTACACAGTTCCGTTTTTTGGATTTAAGAATAATACCTATTTTTTTAAGTAAGTGCATATTTGATTATCCATGGGTGGACTGATTTTTATTCCCACGTTCTCCAAGATTACCTGATTTGTCCCCAACCGAATTTGTATGTGAAATTACGTGTAGAAGAATTATAAATTTGCAACCGTAGCTAAACTATAACATAAGCTTGTTTTGAAATAAAATTTATTTTTCATTTCCAAATTATTGCTAGGATACCAAATTATGCCGGCACCAACTCTTTTTTTATTTACGTCAACAAATTTCTTTCTTTCACAATTCCGCAAATACGTCAGGATTATCGAAGTGCGTCCGGACTATCATTGACGTAATTACTCGTCCGGATTATTGGCAGTTCGGATTACCATGCATCTGTCCGTATTAAAGAGGTTGTCCTTTAGTTTCTTAAGCCACTCTTGAAGTCTGATTTCAAAAACAACCGCAAGATAATGCAGATCTTTTTTTCACAAATACCTATAATTAATATTGATTTGAAGCATCGAAAATTTTATTCAGTTTAATACACAGACATGTTTGTTATCGAGAAAATAGTCTGCAGGACCTATTAACCTATAAACATTATTTTGCACCTAATATATATTATAAATAAATAATATTATTTTTGCTAACTTAATAAAGGACACAGTTATTCAGTAATTTATTTGTCAGCTTATTGTTTTAAATCGTTATTTTTTGAAGAAAAGATTTCTCTTAAACAACGTATAAACATTTATTCACTTTGTTTATTAGTTAAATATTGTCTTTGTATTAAGGCTCTTAAGCTGTTTATAAATATGCAGATGAGAACGTGATTCTGAAAGACATACCATAACTTTAAAATGGCCCTTAAATGGCACTGCAACAATTAACATAAATGCCTGGATCTAACACCGGTGTAATAATTTACAATGCAAACATATTAAAATTTTTACTAAAAATCAAATACTGAATATTTTGTTTTATAACAATTTCATTAAAAAATATTTAAAAATAACCATATAAGGCGCATAGTAAATCTCATTTAAAAGCTCAAAAATTGCAAAACGTTCAAATTTTTAAAATCCCAAGTTTTTTTATTTATTTATTTTTTTTGTTAAATATCAGAATTTAAGCATGATGTTAAAGCAACTGGAAAACCATTGAGTGCGCAACGACTTAAAAATAAATTTCCAGTGAAGGCGTTCGACCAGTTGCAATACTGCAATTTTATATTATATTTGAGAAGAATATTTCGAAAATATTATAGAATATATGAAAAGTCATTCTTTTTTACGCCAACGCTCGGCCACATACCGATATTCTACTTAAATTAAACGAAATGAGATGGACTTCATTCGACCCTTTCTGCAGCCCTGACTTTTATCACCCTATAATTTTTATTTTCTTGGGCCTCTTAAAGAAGAACTAGAACTAACACAAACCTACTTATTTTACTTCCAGTCTGTTTTTATCTTTATGACAGCTCACAAAGGCTTGTATTAAGCCTTAGTACTGAGTACCATGAGAGCCGGGTTTTTAGACGCTGTCCAAGCATCAGAAAATGTAGATATTGCATTTCACGGCACCTTTCCGACAACGCGGTAGTGCCACCATGAACTTATACCAATAACAACTACCTCTGAACTATTCCCATTAACGTCAATGTTAGTCAGACACGACCTACAGTTTAACGTTTGTTTGGAACCATACTCCACGGCACACCGTATTCACTGAGAGTCACCCTTTCTATTAGTAACCGTGCCCGGCGTCGCTTAACTTCGCTGATCTCACGGAAAGCGGTTTTGACGCGGCAAAGGCGGTTGGCATATAAATATGTCTCTTCTGCCTGGGCACCGAGATTCTGCTGACAAAAAGCGTTTCTAAAGTGGCAGATTATGTGTATTTCAGTCCCGTTTATATTTAATCAACCATCGTAGCAGGAAAATATTTATCTTAAAATTATGTTGTTAAAATAACACAAAGCTATTATTTCTAGCTGTGATCTAGCTAGAGCAACAAAAGTAGAGCGTCGGGAAAGGCACATTAAAATATCTAAGAAACATTCCGACTATAAATGGCTGCGGAAGTTGTGACAAGTGGTACAATTCAGAATTTTAAAATTTGAATCTCTCTCTGGAGTGCAACTTTGCAAGAATTCTTTGTATTATCTTAATAACTTATATCAGGACAGGGATTTTACCGAGACTGTAAACAGTTTAAATTGTCTGGTTTAAAATTTCAACAGCTTTAATAAATATTTGGTACAGACTGCTTGTTTTAAATAAGAAAATAAGAAAAATATACACTCATAAAAAACACTGATTAACTCTATTTACACAGGGTGTCAGGGAAAATGTGGGAAATCTCTCGGATATGAAAAAACATGTGAAAAAAAAAAACTATTCCTATACACTTTTTTCATATTCGGCCTTCTCTGGAGATATTGGCTTCCAAAGAGCTTCAATAAAATCAAGTTTTTTAAACATAATCGTTGAACTACCGGGTATATTTTAATTTTATTTGAATAAGATGTAATACCAACTAAGACTCTTAAAATTGCTATTAAAGGAAGTATTGTGAATTGCTCCCAGCTGCAGGGACGTACTACCTGTGAGACTCATGACCCCCTTTTTCACACCCTGCATTAATAGGAACTTTGGACAACGTTTTTTACAAACTTTTAATTATTGATTTAAAATTAAGTACTTTTTATTTAGAAAACGTCACTTTATTTACACTGTTAGGCACCCAAGTTCTGTCGGGTTAAATGTGAAAAATGGGAATTTTCTCAATGCGTCGTGCTCGCGAGTATATCAGACTTCACGAAGCCCATGTTAAACCCTTTTACGACGTGTTTAACTAAAAATTAAACTTTTTATTGAAACTATTATGTTGGTGACAGAAGAAAATTCCGTGACGTTTTTCGAAAACGGTTAGAATTGGCAACTTGAATGAAGAGTACCTAATGTTTAGTCAATAATTAAAGGTTTGAAAAAATGTTGTCCGAGGCTTCTTATAAATACAGGGCGTAAAAAACGGGGGTCATGAGTGTCACAGCTAGTCCATCTCTGCAGCTGTAATTCATAACATTTTCTTTGACAGTAATTTGAAGCGTCTTACTTGGCATTACATCTTATTAAAATAAAAATGAAATATACGAGTGGGTTTATTAATTATGTCTAAAAAACTTGATTCCATTGGAGCTCCTAGGAAGCCA
Organism: Listronotus oregonensis; assembly: GCA_019359885.1. NCBI lineage: Eukaryota > Metazoa > Arthropoda > Insecta > Coleoptera > Curculionidae > Listronotus > Listronotus oregonensis. The sequence continues at coordinate 79,170 of JAHBCN010000568.1, read as the reverse complement.
ATATCTCCGAAGAGGAGGCCTATACGAAAAATGATTATATTAAATTGTAGTATTCTTTTTACGTATTTTTTCATATCCGGGAGATTTCTCACATTTTCCCGGACACCCTGTATAACAACTTTTTGTATATTTTAAGAACACACCTCTACACTTTTGAGAGCGTTGCTCAAAGTTGTTGATTTATTTAGCGACCTTTCGATGTTGAATGTATTTAGGTACTAGGTATTGTAATATATCACATTATTATTTCCGGAATGTAAAAGTTGGATCAGAAATTTTTTATAAAGGATGTTCCTCTATGATATGCCAATATTTAAGAGTCTGATTCTACATGGTAGATTAGGATAGGTACTTTGATTTAAAAACAATGATTCAAAAATGTTTCGTTGCAAACAGAAATATATACTCGAATCTATATAATTTATTATTTGGTACGAAGTAACATTTAGTAGGGAGGCATATTTTTTAAAATAAAGATAAATTTTAGCTTTAACAGTGGCGTACCTACGAGCACTCTCTTTGATATTTTTAAAGACAAAAATAGTACGCAATAGTTTTTTTTTCAAATAAAAATTGTTTTTCTCTTTTTCCTTGTTCAAATTAAGTTTTTTTTTTCTACACTTTTTCGTTAAAAAAAGTGCCAACAATTATTAATATTTTTATAATTAAAAAATCGCTTTTCGACATCTGCATGGAGTGAAAAACAACAACTTACAACATACAATATTAACATAATTTTACACCTAACTCCAAACTATTGTTAATATGCATGCTTTTGCCATCCTTTTCATAAACAAATTTATTCTTCAATAAACAATCACCATAAATGTCTTGGACAATACAAACATTTTTTTTTCCAAAATCGACGCATTGCAAAAAAAAACTTAAGAAAACAATTATCTTTTAAACTGAACGAAAAATTCAAAAAGAATCATTGGTGAACCATTTTGGTCTTAAAAAATATCTAAGTCAGTGCTTGTACGCATGCCACTCTTAAAGCCACAATGTATATTTATTTTAAAAAATATGCAACTTTATTAAATGTGTTTAGATACTAAACAACACTATAATATTTCAAGAGTTTTTAAAAATATTAATTAATATCTTTATTTTCCCTTAAATTTTAACATATGTGTTGTATTGGTACATATTTGGACTGTAGTTTATAAAGCAAATTATCTTAATTTTCCATGTAGAATCACACCCTTAAATATACGTATATCATTACCCTGAATATTAAGCAGTTTTTAAAAATCCCTTTCAAAAATGATTCCCATTGATATTGATTTAAAGTTTTCCGTGAGAGTACCTTAAATGTTTAAGTTTTAAATCAACCAGTATTTACTTTTTTAAGGAAGTTACAAGGAAACAATTATACAGCGTGTCCAAGATAAGGAGGGCCAGTATGGGGATCTCCGAAACGGTAAGAGATAGGTGGGTAGTTTAAATTTGGCAAAGTTGCATATTGGAGAGCTTAATAATACACTATTAAAAAATTGAGGTTTTTTCTTGCACTTTTAAAAATATGGCAAAAAAAACTGAAATTTACAATTTTTGTTTTTATTTTTTTTACCGGTTTATATCAAAAGTTAGAAAAATTCTTCTAATACATTTTTATTAAAACTTTTTACGCTTTATGTATTGATTAAGTCAATTTTTTTTACGACGTTTCGTTTTCGTTAAACCATCTTTAACTTTATTTTTTTAAATAAGTCTCTGATTTTTTTTATTTAATTTTTTAATCCCCTTATTATCCCAATTACAAAAATGTATAACACTTAACATTTATTTAACTAATATGGAACGCCCCTATAAGAAATCATGTGCGTTCCTTGTCTTACTCTTTGTCTCTTATGGAAAATATGTTTATTTAACAGAAAAAGATCAAGTGTTATACATCATTGTAATTGGGATTAAAAATGCAATAAACATTCAAGGGCCTATTTAAAAAAATGAAGTTAATGATGGTTTAACTAAAACAAAACGTTGTAAGATATTTTTGACTTTGCCATTAGATGAAGAGCAAAAAGTTCCAATAAGAATGAATTTTTAAATTTTTTCTAATTTATAAAGGAAAGAAATAAACTCGTAAAAAAATAAAAACGAAAAACGAAAATTTCAGTTTATCGGCCATATTTCTAGAAGTACAAAATAGATCTTTATTTTTTAAAAGGTATATTGTTAAGCTCCCCAATACGCACCTTTGCCAAATTTAAACTACCCACCTATTTCTTACCGTCTCTGAGATCCCCATACTGGCCCTCCTTATCCTGGACACGCTGTATTTTTTATAATTTACCATTGCTTTTCCCCGGACGCATTTGATTTACCTTATGTGCCTCCATAGTAATCGCATAGAAACTAAGATATTTAAATACTACTTCCCTCTAAACCATATTATTGTTCAAACTGATTATTGGAAAAAGTGAAAAAGTATTTTAAAACCCATCACTCTTGTCTTAAACTTTTGTAAAGTACAAAGTTAAATGGGGTGAAAATATCTGCAGTTTGAAGATTAAAAGTAGTGGTGTAGCTCTCTGAAAGCACCTTTTTTTTCTTTGACTTACTGCCGAGATAGCTAGGAAAGCCATATTTTACATTTTATAATATTTGGTAGAAATTTTTAAGGAAGAATGTTATAAATTTCTAAAAGTAAAAAAGTTACAAAATATATATTTTGCGTAGAATAAATAACAAAAGTAATGAGAACTGTAAGATTTAATTAAAAAACATAAATAATACTGAAAGCAAACTATACAATTTACTAAGTGACATTTAAATAAATATATATATATATATATATATATATATATATATATATATATATATATATATATATATATATATATATATATATATATATATATATATATATATATATATATATATATATATAATATAAATATATATAGTAAAGCGCAGAGAACTGCAACATAGGACGATCCTGGACGATTTTGGATGTACCTAAAAACGCCGCACGCATTGCATTTCGATCAATAATTTTCGGCAAACAATAATTTTATAAGAAGACGGGGTCGGCCGGCCAAGCGATCAATTCAATACGTTTATTCCTGAAATAATTCTTTACTATCGAACCCTTGACAGCTATAGTTGTACGGTGTCGATTATTTGCGACTAGCAAGTTTTTTTTTAAATAAAATAATAATTATTTATAATGGATGTTCACGAACTGGAAGAAAAAATTAAAATTATTAAATGGTATCACCGTGGAAATCCGGAAAATGGATACCGATCCTACAAAGTAAGAAAAACCCATGAAATTTTCCCTGATGATCATTTTAGACGAATGCAATTTTGTGAAACTGTAATGGAAATGAAAAATAAGTCTAACCCAACGATTTTTTTCTCTGGGGTGATGTAGAATCACAAATTTATGGTTTCCAGGAGAATAGGGCTAATAATCTACAAGAATTGCAATTACAAATTGAGAATTATTTTAGGATTATTACCCTTAACATTCTAGCAAATGTCAAAAGGCTTTTTAATGACAATCTTGGTTATTGTTTGGCTCAGGAAGGTGGTATATTTGAGCATTATCGATAACTAAAAAGATTTTTTCTTTTTTTATTCTATGAATGCACATTAATTAATTTATTTTTTTTAATATCTTCTACGTTCCATTATTTATTTGAGAAAATTCTTTTATTTTATTAGGAAAAACTGTTTGGTTCTTAAAACCATAGCAAACGTTGCTGTCTCGTAACAAACTAATTTTAAATTTATGGCTGATAAGAAATCCGATCGAAGACGGTTGATGCTAGCTAGCTCCTGCTACTTGCCTATAAACACTGCATATTCTTACTGAAAATAAAAACGTAGTACACAACTAAACTGAGCAGGTAACTCTTCCGAATTTATCACCGTACTCCCCACCAGTCCCAACCAAAAATGAACCACGTGAGGAAACGAGACAGAAATTGAAATGCAAGCCACAAAATTATTATTGGTATTTTAAAATTGGGTACATCCAAAATCACCCAAGAGCCTCCTATGTTCGCAGTACGGTGCGCTTTACGGAAAAAAATATATATATATATATATATATATATATATATATATATATATATATATATATATATATATATATATATATATATATATATATAATATAATATATATATAAGGGTGTAAATATGATGCTCATGATTTTAATGGGCGATAGAGGAGCTCAAAATAAGTCGAAAAAGCCAAGAACATATGAGTCAAAAGTTAATTGTTTTCGAAATATGCCCTTTCAAAGTTTAAAAAAGTTGGCAACACCGCGCCTGTTTTGTCGAAGCCAGTCTTAACTTTGAACGTCGTTAGTGAGTTTTTTGCATTGTTTAAACTTTTTTTAAGAAGATGTTCATTTACAAATAATAAAAATTACTACCTGCAATTTATGTTGATGTTAAATTTAAGTAAAAAACAATCAATTATTGTTTGGTTTTTCTTTATAATTAAAAAATAATTGTACTTACCATAAGAATAGGCTTAATATCCATTTTAAAAACACAAATTCTTATGCTTTAAAACAGCACTTTTTTGTTTTGCCTAAAGAATAAGATTTCTCGGTCGCACAGATTCCGTTTTCATCACTCTTTGGTACACTTGCAATACGTTTGTCTTGAATTTAAAACATATCGGCATATTTTTTCCGGATTCAAAAACAAACAAAAATATCGTGGCCGGATCGGTAAGCTTCTTTGTACGACTGACATTACCCACAAAGGTGGCGCTCTGTTGCCAATTGTTTTTTTAATTTTTAACTGCGAGAACAATTGTTAAAAAATTATTTATTTTTTTTTATTTGTAGACTAAAACATTTAAAATTAAGTTTATTTTATTATCAAATGAATCTACTGATAAGCAATAAAGACAAAAGTTTCCAGTTGTGACAGTTTACAGAAATAACTGCTTTCAAAGTGCATGACTTTAACATCGTTTAGACAAAAATCTGTCAAGTTTTGACACATATGTCATATAAACTTTTCGACTTATTTTGAGCTCTACTATAGCCCAATAAAATGATGAGCATCATACTTTTTACACCCTGTATATAACCTAGTTTAATTTAATAAGTTTTAAATGTGTTGAAGTATTTTTTTTAAATCTTTGGGCAGTCTTTAAAGCTTCAAAGGCTTAACCTCAACGTAATGTGAGTACCTTTGGTGAAATCAGAAGCAGTTTATTAACAAATATTTGGGGATTTTTGAGGAAAAGGGAAGACATCTATGCACATCAGGTGTCACAGTCTAGACACTGTATATTTTAATCTAAAAAGATAGCATATTGAATAATCTTTTCAGAAATATAACACACAATATTGATTTTCTATGTGATTTATTTAAACTTTATTACTTTACACCACAGTAGGATGTGAAACAAAAGCTAATATCCTAGAAATAAAACTATATTGACACTGTAGCTGAAAAGACATTCCACAACACATTTTAACATACAAATAGTAGAATAGTTGGGACAAAAAAGTAAGTTAAAAAACTGTAAAAAATTAAATATATAATATATATAATAATCGCAAATTTTTAAAAGCCCCTTCATGTTGTGTAATGGTTTTATTTCTGCAAAGGCCTCATAAATTCTTTGTTGTCAGGTTAAGATACCTTCTTTATAAATTTTATTTTTTAACACTCCACAAAAAAAAATCTGAAGGTGTTAGATCCGAAGATTTTGGTGGCCACCTTATAGGACCATCTGTTCCTATTCAGCGGTTTCTAAAAAAAGTATATAACACTCTCTTATTCGAAGAGTGGTATATGTATAGGGGCTCAATCTTGTTGAAAGTAAATCTCTATACTTTATTTAAAGGAAAATTATTAAGGATATCGAAAAGGTTTGTTTGAAGTATGTCCAGATATCTATCTGCATTTAAATTTTCTTCAAAACAGCGATACACCCATTTGTTTTGAAATAAACAACAGCCTACATTTACCCCAATCGACCTTGTTGACGAACAGGTTGTACCATGTGGGAATTTGTGGAGTTCCAATGTATTTCATTATCTCGGTTAAACATACCACAACTTGTAATTGGACCTTTATCTGACCAATTTTTTTTTTTTTGTAAAAAAAAGGATCTCTTGTAGATTTATTTAAAAACCAGTGACAAAATTACAATTCTGTCACATCATTACCAGGCTGCAAATATTGGGTAATAACATCATAGGGAAATATTTATTGGACGTTAAAATTCTTTGCGGCTTAGATTTTGAAATTCCAGTTTTAGTTTTTATTTTTTCTGACGGGGCTAGATTTTTGTTTCTTGAATTTCAAAGTGATTTTAGTGACTAAAATTAGGGTATGTGGTTAAGACGACAAGTCAGAAGTCAAAACTTCACCAAGACAAGATTTCCTTTAATTCTTTTACAGTCTAACATACGCAAATCTCAAATTCAGAACAATTAAAGAGTTGATTCATAAAAAGCAAATACACTATGCATTTGTTAATATTTTAATATCTGGCTTTTTCCCGACTGCATCATGAGCGTGGCATAGCCGAGTCTGACGGTTTACTCTTATTCAGTACCCATAAAAGGTGTAAAACGCGTCTAAAGGAGTTTTCACTTCAATAAAAGTTGAGCTACTACTATTCAAAGCTATCACAGTACGAGTATATACCATTCTTAACCGATTATGGGCCTCGACAAATTTTAACACGTTTATTTCTTCATTTTCTTGTTCTCTTTATTAAAAGTTTTTGATCTCAGCTTCGTAAAAGAGCCGTATGTTTTTAAATTTTGTTTCAGTGTTCAAAATAAGTCTTTAAATGGTTGCCGACTTTCCGAATACCGAAGAAAATATAAATTTTGCGCCATTTCTTCATTTTTTTCCACTTTCAATATTAACTAATATATCAAATTTTCCGAATGTTAATAGGTTATATTTACAAATTAATATGTAAAAAAGAAATCGACAGTAAATGTTAATAACAACTAAAATGTCAACATAGTTTTGTTTCTAGGATATTAGCTTTTATTTCATAGCCTACTGTGATTTATAGTAATAGAGTGTAAAAAAATCGCATGTCCATGGTTTGTTATATTTTTGAAAAGAGAGTTTAATATGCTATCTTTTTAGATTAAAATATACAGTGTCTAGACTGTGACACCTGATGTTTTCCCTTTTCTTTAAAACCCCCACATCTTTATGTCTTGTGTTAATAAACTGCTTCTTACTTCACCCAAAATACCCACATTACGTTTATGCTTAGGCTTTAAAGCTTTAAGGACTGCTATCTTTTCAGATTAAAATATCCATTAAAAAATGAGGTTAGGTCCGATAACTTTTTTACCTGACCTCGTTTACTTATTCTGAAAACGGCAGATTATTTAACAATCATTATAAAGAAATTTTTGAATAAAACATTATTTTGTATCTCTTTTAACTAAGAAAATAAAGGGTCCTTCCTTGACAATTTTTTTTATTTTCCTCCGTATTTATAAAGCAAGCAAAAATTTTCAAATTGTTATTTTACCTTTTTAAGTTTGGCACAAAAAGAGCGCATAACGCCTATTTTACTTTTTTTGATAGCACTAACAATTACGGGGATACCCTATTAAAGTGTCGAAAAAGAGACACCCTGTCAGAGCTGTCAATAATTGAGTTAAAATGATTGAAAAATCGTATTCAGTTATTTCTCAGTAATTGAATTACTTTAATTTAATTACTTTTCGGAAAAGGTAATTGTATTTGAATTATTAATTATTAGGATAATGTAATCGTAATTGATTTTCACAAATCCCAAGTAATTCAATTACTTAGAAAGTAATTTGATTACTTATAAAGCAAATGAATTACTTCGAAAGCAACTCAATTACCTAATAAATAATTAAATTATTACGAAAAATTGAATAACCTTTCTTTATGGAAAAACTGCTGAAATTTTGGTCAGCCAGAAAAAACATCTTCAAACATGGCAGGCCCCTTTGAATCCGGCAGACGCCGCCTTCGCGCCGGTTATTTTTTTCGATTGATGCTTACCGCCACCGTTTTTATACATTTTTTTGTAAAAAAAAATCTGTTAATGCTTGGGATAGGATAAAAATATTTTTTTATTTTAGATTCATTTAATGTTGAACTTGCCAAGAAAGCAGTTTAAATAGTGTGACGTGCGCGTATGATGCATATTAGTATAAAGGTTTTATTTATTTGGTGTATCGTGTTTAATATACAGTGACTCACAGCCAAAATGATGCAGTTGTATTTAAAGTAATTTAATGGTCAACTGAAACCCAAAAAAATATTTTTAATAAAGCAAATTAAGTAAAGATATATAATCACATGTTAGTTAAAAACAGATTTCTTTATTTTGACAATAACTGTCTGGAGAAATCCAAATAAAGAAAAAAACATCAAACTGTCAGGCATGGCGGAGGAGGAGTTATGACATTGAACATTTAACATGAACCAGTATACGTATTAAAATATTTTAAGGCAGCATCATAGGACTAGTGCAGAAAACTTTGAAATTAATGAAACTTTTTGCTTTTACCACGACAATGATCCCAAACACACCTCCTACTTAGTTCGTGAATGGTTACTCTATAATTTCCCACATGTCATCAACACCTACCCAATCGCCTGATTTGAATGTCATCAAAAATCTTTGAACACATTTAATGAACAGAGTTCACAAAGTCAAGGTGAAATCAATGCCAAAACGTCTTCAAGCGATTATTTATAATGAAGAAGGGCCAATAAAGTACTAAAAGTTGTTTAGATGTCACTAAGTGGCCATATTGTTCATAGCTTATCCTATTATTTAATCATGCATGATTTTAGCTGTGAGATCAAATAATGCTGACTAAATATTAAAGTATCGTAATTTTCTTGTTTACTAATTTATTGTCAAAATTAAGAAATCCGTTTTTAATTAACATGTAATTATTTATTTTTACTTAATTTGGTTTATTAAAAATAATTTTTTGGGCTTCCAGTTGGCACTTAAATTACTTTAAATGCAACTGCATCATTTTTAACAAACAGGCTAGTAATTGGTAATCGTAATTTACTACTTCTTAGAAGAGTAATTGGTAATTGTAATGTAAATGTAAATTACTTTTTAAAAGTAATTGCGACAGCTCTGCACCCTGTACTTTACAGCATAGGAATAGTAAGTTGTTTAGTAAGTTTTTACATTTTGTGAAAAATGGGGCGATTAGGTTCGTCGTTTTATTTTTCTATAGTATGGAAGTACCATCGCAAAAGTACGAATTGTGGCAACATACACCCTATTCGCCAAATATACCTCTCCCTGACTTCTGACTGTCCTTAGTACTTAAAAAATCGATGCGTTTTAGACGATTTTTACGAAACGTGCAGCCGTAAAAGCGTATTTTAACAGTTTCCGAATTCTTACTTTTTTTTCGTCTTACAGGGACAGATTCTATAGCTGTCACTGGAACAAGTGTATTGAAGTTTAATGAGCGTATTACTGGTTAATATATGTATTTTAAGTAAAAAAATCGTGTTTTTGTTTTTCTTATCGAACGACAAAACTTGTTGAATAACCTGGTATCTATCAAAGTAAATCATTAATATACCAGAATAATATATGCATTTTCTACATTACCGTAAACTTCTCGCCTACTTCTTTGTGCTTGTTAAAAAAAACTTGTAAAATATAACTTGTAAAATAGATTGTGAAGGTGGCAGTCACAAAGATACAACAAAACAAACATTAACTACAAACAAGCGCTGAATACAAGCTCGCTATGAGAACAGGTATAAATAAGTAACGTATCCACTGCGTGTTTTACAAAAAAACTGCTTTGGGATGCATCAGGAAAATATGATGTTTTGATTTTATTGTTAGTTTTGCAACAATATTTAGCAGCATGCCAGCCACTACGAGGGGCACTACTTTTATTTTATATCTGGGCAACGCTGACTGTTGTCAGGTGCCATCTAACGTTTCTATTGGAAAGTTTGACTTTTTTGGTCATAACCTTATTTAGAACGTTTTATTATTTAAGCTCGATTCATGTTGTTTACAGTCACCCGAAAATTGTGTTGCACCGAAAAAAGGAATTAGCTCGTGAAAATGTTCGTTTTATTACTTTGACATTCGACGTGGATTATCACGACAGGGATGCATTGATCAACTTACTTTCACTTTCCACTGTGAAACACTGTTTTATTGAATTTAATCGTGGTCGCCATTCGATCATTAATAAAAGTCGAAAAAAAAACTAAAAATGCATGATTATCATGTGACATACTGTAAGATAAAAGCAACCTAATAAAATATTTCATGATCATTTTGCCGTTAAGAAGCTTTGTTCTCGTTGAATCCCACATAATCTGACTAAGTTTCAAAAAGAAGTTTGTTTCGATTATTGCTAACAAATGTATGTAAAACAGTGATGGTGCTTTAAAAGACAAATATAAGATTATAACAGTTTACGAATTTTGAATATGCGTATTCGCCGGACATTCCAAGCGTGCTCCAAACTGAGCTCACAGGCATAACTATAGCTGCAAAAGAAATAATCAGTAGGAACATCACTGATAAAGTCATGCAGTCATGCTTATCCATACGGATGCAGACAGACACTACTAGCCCTGAGGAGACTACGCTACACGTCGCGGTCGGGTCTGGTACTAGAATGTCACCGTGCCCTTGCGGATGCTTCCAGCAGGAATGTGGTCACCCTCTGCTGGATCAAAGGACACGCTCACTTCAAAGGTAACCGCGTTGCTAACTTGTTGGCCAGAAAGACTGCCGGTACCAAACCTTTTGAACCCGGTCGTCGTAAGTCCAACAGGGGCTGCGATGAAGGACCTAGGTAGGTAGGTAGGTAGGTTTAAAGTGAATGGACTTTTTACGCCCTCTGCGACCGCTCGGTCTATTGTGGCTCACACCTTTTTATATTTTTCCCAATAGGATTAGACTTCTAATGAATCCGACACCAGATTGGAAGAGAGTTTTTACATCTCCTCTTACTCGTGAACACATTGTGCTCGTGCTCCCGGGCACGAGCACAATGTGTTCTGATGTGTTCTGGTGTCCCTGTCTCCTGGAGAGTATGACGAGCAAACGGTTAGATTCGTCATGCCCTCCTCTCCCGGTCTAGTGACGTGGGTAGCTACCAGGTCCTTGTTACAGGAACCAGATGTCCTTTCTAAGGCCGCATCTCCGGCCTTACCCTATGAAAACGGTTCTATCCACTTTCTGTTTAAAGCCAGGGAACCCTTTTTCTTATAAAGGCGGTTCTGTCCGCCTTCTGTTTGGATTCAGGGATCCTTTCCTAAGCACCTGTTTGTTCGGGATGGATTAGCCCTTCCCCGTGAAACAGGCGCCGGTGACTTCAGGGGCACCTTTGGAAACGGATTCACCCGTTTTGGTTGGCGCACCTTTGTCTGCTTGTGACCTTGAGTGGCACCTCTCGCAACAGATTTATCAGTTTTGGTCAGCGCATCTTTGTCACTTTTTTCCTATGAAAATGGTTCTGTCCGCTTTTTCTTTGGAGCTAGGGAAGAAATATTCCACCACGGCGGAGCACCGCATTACCGCAGTAAGGCTAGATACTCTGAGAGGTCGCCCTGTATCTGAGAGGCACCGTTGGAGACACCTGTTTAAGGCACAGGATGTCATTCACTCATTAGCACGGTATACTAACACCTTGAGTTAAGCCTTGTGTTCATCTTAGCTTCGGATCCCGTTCCATACGCTAGCCAAAAGAGTTGCCGATAACCAGCAACTCTAGCATATGTTCCAAAAGATCCTACTGGGCCCAACCACGGCAACGACGTGTGAACACAGCGGTTGGGGATAAAGGGCCTAATCAAAAGACACTTTCATCAGCAGTTTACAAGACTACGGGATGCAACAGTAAACTGTAACTTTTCCAGGGAGTTACTGAACTATCCTAACAAAGATCCAGCTAAACATGACTTGGCAATGCCTAGGGCGAACCTTCGCCCAATCACAGGCGTTCTTACTGGACATTGTCAATTACGACAGCACCTCTTTAGAATGGGTATAAATGGCACACCTCTGTGTAGAGGTTATGAACAAGAAGATGAGACGGTGGACCACATTCTTTGTGACTGCCCTGCATTCTTGTCTAAGAGAAGATCCATGCTGGGCGAGTATTGGCTTTCCTTGACCGACTTGGTGACGTTGTCACCTACTTTAAATCAGTGGGATGGGCAGCGTACTGAGTAAAGAGTCCCCTTCAGGAGGAAGCACAACGGGCCTACTGAGGCCTAGGTGCTGTAATATCTATCACCTCCCTCATTTTCAGATTCAGAGCCGGACATTAAACGGCAGTCGAATGTATGGATGTTTCAGGATGACCCAAATCCAATAAAAGTTGTTCGTGCTCGGCGCACTCCAAAACAAATGGTCCCCTATTTTCTTCAAAAAAACTTTGACAACACTGCCATCAGAGGAACGTAGAAAGGTCCATTCTAAATAGTACACAACCGTTTGCTGGCCTTAAGTCTTCGGTGAAACAACAATTTTCCTTGGCAGAAAAAGCGGTTGGTGCATTTAAAAGCATATTTTTTAAATGGAAAAATACTTTGACTAGTGGTTCGAACGCAGACAAAGGTGTATAGATCATAAAAGAAAATATTTTTAAAAAGAATAAAGTTATTTTTAATGGGAAATTACTGTTTTTTATATATAATTAGGCTCAAAATATTAATAGTGCCTCTTGAATTAACATGGCCCGCTTAGATGCCTATTTGGCACACTTTACCTACGGTTCCTTGGTATTCAAAAATGTAAAACTTGGATAGCGTGTGCGATATAACATTTTTTTTATTTTTAAGAGTGGCGTTAAATACAAAAAACATTAATAAATTGCCCACAACCATAAAAAAGTAAATATTAAACCGGACTAGAATTATTATAACTTAAATACGATTTAATTCTATCCAGTAGCTGCGAGTTTATCCCATCAAACAATCAAATATTTTATGTGTACCCATAAAAAAATACGGCGAATAAAAGGCAAATCGCTTTGCCTTAAGAATAGACTGGGAAAAAGTTAATGGTTCCCTGAATATAAAAAAATCTTTAGAATGTGATCCATAAAAGGCATTTATTTTATTATTATGGGACAGCTTTTTGTAGGTGATATTCATTGTGAGTTTTTAGGAGGACACATTATTAGAAAACTCTGACCTTCATCAACTTAAAGTCGTTTTTTTTATTGAAGGATATACTGAGATCAGTCTATTCAAAATATTTTTTTATTAAACCCTTCCAATTTATATTTTTTTTAACTTTTAATCTGTAGAAATCTGTAGTCTGTTTATTTGATATTTTCTCTGTCTTTTCTTTAAAAGTCATAAAATATTATATTTTTTCAATGTTCGTTTATTTATAAGTATTATTAACGTGTACAAAATAATTCATTAATAACCCTAATAAATGCTCAAATAAAAAAAAACGATTACAGTATAGGTAAGTAAAAATTATTATTTGGCCGAGTCCGGTATTTTTAGCAATAGAGTATTTTAGTATTCGTTAAAAAATAATCGAACCAGTACTCCAGTGCACAGACTGTCATTGGGATTCGAATACTAATTCTGGTATTCGAATACTTGAGTGATTTTAAATGCTGTATTTAATTAAGTGCCGCAATTAGGAAGCTTGAGAAAAGAGATGCATTTTAACACAACGGGTCTTATCCGTAATCAATCTCTTATTTTTTAATTATAAACTATTACCAATAATCAGTCATTTCACTCTCAAGTTATAAATTTCTACATGTAATCATTCGATTTTTTTTTTTCAAAAATTGTGAATAAGATATATTGTAATAATGCAGCTGTAAAGAAGTCTGTAATTTTAACCTTAAACTTAATTTTGGTTTTCATTTAGTTGCATATCGGTAAATTTGTAACATGTGTTCTAAATTCACTGTTCTGCATGAAAATTCTGTCCGCCAAACAAATACGTTATTTCGATAAGTCCTACCTATTTAACCCTTACACCGACCTTTAAATTGTAGTATCACGAACAGAGTCCAGAGAGTATCAACAACATGCTTCAAGCAGGTGTAAGAATGTACCTGTGCGATATTTATCTTTCTATAGCATAATGGGTTACGGCGTTGCCAAGTTTGCGTTGTATTGTTTAGGGAAATTATGCACAATTTGGCAACATCGCATGTAGGTATCTGGGTCAGTCTCAACCCCCTAGGGCTTTAAATAAAGGAGATACCCATTGAACCCCATGTAATTCCAGATTGCACCGTACCCCATAGTCGTCAGAGGGACAGCTACTTATTGAAGAGCTTCTGTATTCTCTTGATTCCCGATGTTTCTAGAAAATAACAAATTTTCGAAACGGGTGTATAAGCAGCCAGCCACTTTTCGGAGGATCAGTATTACATTATTTAGCAATTATATTTCGGGTTCAAAGTTGGCGCCCAAGACAAAACTTGGGTTTTCAAAAAATGCTGCCGCACTTGCCCAAGAACCTTAGCAGGGTGGCTACGGGGTACTCACACATCTATGAAGTTTGGAGGGCTAATGATTTGGCGGGAGCCTAGGAATCATGTTGATGATTGTTACTTTTACTTAACAAAAATTCTGGGATTTGCTAGTAAAAGCAAACATAAAATGGTGTATCCTAATATCCCCTTAGCCATTAGACCTGTACCTCATGACTCTTCTAGAACACCTTTTTTTAAGCTTCTATAGAGAAATATGATGGACCAGATAATTATGACATAGAGGAGCCAGAAGCCGGTCCATGTTTTTAAGAGGAAGTGGTTTTCAAATGTAGTAGCAGCAAACAGCCACATTTTATATCTCAGGGAGAGCTTACTGATCTACTTCGTGATTTAGATCTTTCCAAAACAAATGCACAACTGCTTGGATCTCGTTTGCGGCAGTGCAACCTTTTACAAAAAGATGTGAAAATGTCCACGTTTTGAAACAGGCAGCTCATGCTGACCGTATTTTTCTCAAAGAAAAATGACTTAGTTTACTGTCATAATATTTCAGGTTTACTGAATGAACTTGGCATTTCCTATGTACCTACCGAGTGGCGACTATTTATTGACTGTTCGAACATAAGTATAAAGGCACTTTTGTTGTTCAGTGAAAACGGACGGCCATCAGTTGCCGTTGGTCATGCTGTAAATATGAAAGAAATATATCAGAACATAAGCGTATTACTCCAAAGCATCACATACGCAGATCATAAGTGGAATCTCTGTGCCGATCTCAAAGTTGTTGCACTGCTCACAGAACTGCAGAGTGGTTCACAAAATATTGTTGTTTTTTATACGAATTGGACAGCAGGGCCAAAAACCAACACAACAACCACCTTTAGTAGATCAGCAGAAAGTTTATTTACTGCACATAAAACTAAAAAAAAATTGTTAAAGCCTTAGATAGAATCCCAAAGAGAAGTGCTATGTTAAATTGGCAGCCAAACTAGTTGAAGTCCGTAGGATATTAACCTTATAAAATTGAACCAAACACAAAATTATTACATTGGAAGGACATGCTGCATATTTTTTCTACCTACAGACAGGACCGTACCTAGTTATGGCCGCGCCTTTGGCGGGGCTTAACATTTGCGCCCCCCTTCACACACCGGGAGATTTGGGACGAATGGAATACCCCCAACGAAAACCGGGATTCCGAGGGTTATATCATGAAATTTTCACAATATTTAAGTTTAAGGTTTAAAGTATTTTGAACCCAGAGTTTCGTTTCTTTAAAATAGCAATTTTATGGTGAAATTTGTGTCAAATTATATATTTTCTTTATATGAAAATATTAGCCTACTATTTCAAAGAGACATGATTTACATAAAATAACTGTTTGTATCTGACTTAAAGAAGTGGAATGTAAATTAACTATACCTACAACCTTATTTACGGATAATTAACCTTAGAAAAAATTTTCTCAACAATAAAATCGTAGTTACAAAAATATTGTGCATAGCAGACCTACTAAAACGTAACATTTATACTTTAATAAATTATATAATATGCAACAAAAAGAAAAAAAAATACGTTTCTTTATTTGAGACGGAAATTTCCGTGTGGTGAAGCAAAGGTTAAAAAAGGAATGTTCGTTGAACCTCAAATTCGAGAACTTTTTAAGGACCCAAATTTTAAAACTACACTTTTAAGAAAAGAAAAAAGGGGAGAGGATGCCTTCAAAAATTTATTTAGCAACTTTCTAGGTAACAAAAAGTCGGACAACTACAAAGATCTAGTTAAGGAACTAAGGCAGCATTTTCTTTACTTTCACTTGGAATTTGGGTGCAGTTTTAGACAAGCACGGAGAGAGATTTCACCAGCAAATTGCTTAGATGGAAAAGCGCTACAGTGGAAAATGGACTTCAAATGTGCTAGCGGCCTACTGTTGGACCCTTAAACGTGAAACCGCTACTGGCAAATACAAGCGAAAAAAGACAATCAAATAAATGGTTTAATTGTTTTTTTTTTAATACAATAGGAAGTATATTTTGTAAAAAAAGGGGTTTTGTATTTTTAATTTTTTTTTTAAATTCAACACTAAATCTAAAAACTTGTGGGTGATAGGGAGAAACCAAGTACATATAAGAATTTAGTACAACACAGTAGACGCAAAAAACCTAAAAAAATTTCAAAGAGCGACAAAAAGTTTCGTAATGCAGAACATGTGTAGGCTATTAACTATAAGGAAATAAAAGAAATAAGCAATAAATTTGTAAGAGCAATTTTATGATTGATTATGGTTTTTAGGTGCCTAATTATGAGTAATCTCCAAAGTGATACTAAATTTAGGCTGGCGTTTTTAAAAACACGAAATTTGTCATCATTTCCAAAATTCGTGATTTTCTTAAAATCTAAGTATTTAAAAAAAAATTACAGAGATATGATGCCGATTTTTCTTTGTATTAGTTTATTTTTATTATTTATAAAAAAAAATTACCAAAAAAAAGTTATTTTATAACGTTATTTTATTAATAAAACAAAGATTATTAATTATTATTTTCAAGTACGGCAATGCAATGGAGCTAACTTAAATCCAGCTACCTGCACCGCAGTCTTTGCTTAAACAGATAGCCTTTAGACGTTCAAAAGGCTGTCAGGCAAACAGTGAGTGCAGAAAATGGGGTATTAAATGTTTCATTTTTTGTTAACGCGGACCCGGAGTAAATTGCGAAAATGCAAGCGATCTCAAAATATTTAAGGAAGACCTAAATAAAGATATAGACCATAAAAGAGACATTGTTCTTGATGTTTGATAGTTAGGTGATTTTTATCAATTTTTATTACCTTTATTAATTAAACGTAACACTTTTGTTTTTATTAATATATAACCACAATGACTATTTACGATAAAACCATTATAGAGTCAACAAAAAATAGAAGTTTTCCTGGTACATTATTAAACTATGTTTTATTAAAAGTTCATTCGCGCCGCGAAAATTAGATCCAATTTGGGGTTCGGGGCATAATGTTTATTTCAAAAACGGTATAAGTTATCGATAATATTCAAAAACTATATGAAAGCCAACACTTAAGTCTAGGCTTCTGCTGTAATAGTTTTTTTAAATTTTGATTTAGTTTTTAATATTTCCTTGAGTGAAAGTCAGCCTAAAATCGGTTATGTTTAGATACTATTTTCTCTTAACTCGACTCATATTTTAAAAATCCGTTACAGCAGAGGCATATATTATTTCCTTACCTTTAAAATGGTGTATAATTTATGTCATTTAAGTGAAAAATACTTACCGAAAAACGTCATCTCCTGTAGGCTTGCAATCGGAAACAACATCGCATCGATACACAGAATTTGGAAGAGCCCAAATAAAATATAATATTTTTAATGCTGCTATACGAAAATTGTGGTAGTGGGAGTTTGATAGTCTCCGCCAACTGTCTCCGCGTCCTTTCGCCCGACCCCTAAGGTGTAGCGGAAATGCACTCTTAATAAAAAAAAAAAACGTTATGCAACAATTTTGGTTTAAATACGTTTTTTGTATAATCTGATGTAAAAAGTTGTGAACAAAAATCTAAAAAAAGAAAATAGCAAATTTTTGTCTCTTTTTAGATGTTTTTTTGCAACTATTTTGCAGTCACTTTTTTCCAACTTTAGGAAGTGCTATTTTAATGGAAAATTTTTCTATCAACAAAAAAGCTTTTTTCCTAAAATGCTTAGATTTTTGAGATAAATTCTAAAATGATAAAAAAATTATTCCGTCCTTAAAAATGCAAACCTAAATTTAATGGTACGTTTTTTTTGATAATTAGGCACCCAAAAAACATAATAATTCATAAAATTGCTCATACGAATTTGTTCCTTATTAAAAAAGATATTCAATAACCTTTATATTGTTATACAACCAATAAAGAGGGTAAATAGGTACAATACTGGGTGTCAGGAGAAATAAGTAAATCTCCGGATACGAAAAAAGAAACCGTGAAAAGAATACTACAAGTTTATATAAACTTATTTCGTAAAGGCCTCTTCTTCGGAGATATTGGCTCCCAAAGAGCTCCAATGGAATCAAGTTTTTCAGATATAATTATTAAACCACTGGGTATATTCCAATTTTATTTTAATAAGACGTAATACCAAGTAAGACTCTCTAATCACTATAAAAGGAAGTGTTTTTGGACAACGTTTTTACGAACGCTTAATTATTGACTAAAAATTAAGTACTCTTTATTTATGTCAATAATCCTAACCGTTTTCGAAAAAACGTCGCTTTGTTTACACTATTTGTCCCCTAAGCGCTCTCGGGTTGAATATGAAAAAGGCGAATATATTCCTCTCACTAACATAATAGTTTAAATAGAAATTAAACTTTAAGTAAAAAACTTCGTTAAAGGGTTCAACATGGGCTCCTTTTCATAATTAACCCGACAGAACTTAAGCCGCGCTTATACGATGCCAGTTGAGGAGACCATTGTCGGGGCCAGTTGTCTTGGGCCAGTTGCGTGAATGTCTGAGGCCAGTCCAATTGAATAAGCACTTGTTCACACGACGAAACTATTGCCACGGCAGTTGGTGACAAAAAATGGCGGAGTCCTCATGGTCCGTTGTGTCTCGTGATGAATTGAGAATAATGTGTGATGATCTTTATCGGGAATTTATCGCTGAGGCTTGCAAAGTTCTCGAAGAAGA
This sequence comes from Listronotus oregonensis, assembly GCA_019359885.1. Taxonomy (NCBI): domain Eukaryota; kingdom Metazoa; phylum Arthropoda; class Insecta; order Coleoptera; family Curculionidae; genus Listronotus; species Listronotus oregonensis. The sequence goes on along the minus strand of JAHBCN010000568.1, from coordinate 60,052 downwards.
GTTAAATAAAAATAGAAAGTAGTCAAGGAAATGGCTATTGAAAAGAGACAGTCACGGAGCTTCATCGCAATTAATAAAAAAGTTACGAATGGAGGAGCCATTGGAATATAAAGCTTGTTTAAGGATGAGTTCGAAGAGTTTTGACGAACTATTGCAGCTTGTTGAAAATAAACTATCTAAACAAGACACAATAATAGGGAAAGCACTGCCTCCTAAGTTAATATTAAACTCACACACGTAGATGCCTCGACTGACAAAGGGAAACTGGCCCAAAACGAGATATCTACTGCCCTACCACGTTCACACGGCGCCAATTGTCAAGACAACTGCCTCGATAAAGAGGTTAGGATTAGCGAGATGAATGAAGAGTACTTAATTTTTAGTCAATAGTTAAAGGTTTGTAAAAACGTTGTCCAAAGTTGTTACCAAAACAGCGCGTAAAAAAGGGGGTCATGAGGGGCACAGCTAGTCCGTACCTGCAGTTATAAGTAATTCACAACACTTCCTTTGACAGTAATTTAAAGCGTCTAACTTTTTATAACATCTTATTAAAATAAAATTGAAATATACCTGGTAGTTCAATACCTATGTTTAAAAACTTGATACGATTGGAGCTTTTTGGGGGCCAATATCTCTGAAGAGGAGACCTATACGAAAATGTATGAACTTGTTATTCTTTTCACGTATTTTTTTTTCATATCCGGGAGATTTCCCACATTTTTTCGGACACCCTATATATCATCAAATAACCCACAAGCTGCTACTGCTGCGCGTGTGTTCTTGTCTTCCGTCGTTGCCATGTTAACGATGCCGTTAAGAGGGGAAGTGTATGTGCAAAACGGGCTTAAGACCTCTAATTAATTTAACCATATTAAAACATATTCTGCGATGAAACAGCAGATACTTAAGATAATGAGTTTAGCTACTTAACATAGCAAATACAGGTGCTTATTATGAAAGATTTATTATTCATCTTTAGCGCTGTAATATTCCCGTCAACAAATGAGAAGCCTATTTTCCTGTTTTATATCATAGACAAGCTTTTTGTCATTTATAACTAATGCCTTTATGGAATATTTAATAAGTCACGATGTGGCTTTAGAATAATGAAACATAAAGCGCGCATTTTAAAAACAAAAAAGTTAAAGTTTTGGTTAAATATTTAGGATTTTTTTAATTGTTTAGGAGCATGGGAATGGAATTGTCGGATTTAAAATTAAACTTAACATGTGCTATTAAATACATGAGGTGAGCAGAAAGTTACTGCAAATAATTTACGGGGTCAACCAACGGGGACTGAATGAAAAATTAATATTTTATATCGTATTATTTTTCTGTTCATTTTTCGAAGCGTTTTAAAAGGAAAAGCCGAACTATTTGCCAAACAATTTGCTGCCAATTCCATCCTTGATCCTACTGTTAATCTTCCTCTTCAAACAGTTGCCCCTGTTCCTGATAAAACGCCCGATATCATTTTTAAGATCAAACAGATCAAGCGTATCCTTTTTTCTCTTAATACCGAAAAATTGTCTGGGTTGGATGGCATACCAGCAACCGTCTTGAAAAAATTGTCTCCCAAGCTTGTACTCATCTTAACTCGCCTCTTTCGAATCTTTTAAAGCTGAAAAGCTGCACGTGTGCAACCTGCTCCCAAAAAGGGATTCTCTTCCTTTTAACTATAGACCTATATCTCTTCTTTCAGTTGTTTGTAAAGTAATGGAAAAATTTCGGCCTCTAAGCCTGATTGTAAAAACAAGCGCCGGGTAATGCAGTTATCTGTTTTACAAGACCTTAAACTAATCTTGATCTGGGGCGCGAAAAATCTTGTCCAGTTTAATGCCTTTAAAACACAGTCATGTACGCTGTCGCAAAAAAAGTCTGTCAACGCTTATCCGTTACATATGAGCGACCAGGTTCTGCAGAACAAAAAGTCATTTAATCTTGTTGGAGCCACTTTTGAAAATAACCTTAAATGGCATTACTTAATTTATATGAGATCTTGGCAGTTTAAATCAATAAATAGAAAAAGGTAGCAAACCATACGTGAAATGCTAAAATACAAAAAGTCAATGTTGTGTTTATAAATTCTTTTAATGGATAATGGTAAAAGTAAAAAATATAATTAAATAATTATTGTTGTTACTAAAAATTAGTACAACAACATTTTCTTTAAACGAGAAGAACCACAAATATGACCTTATGCACATCTAGTTGAATTACCCTATATACAGTGATAGGATATGGAAAAACTTTTTATTTTTGAAACTTTTCAAAAACTTTTTTTTTGGCAATCGCCCCGCCCCTGCTTATCCAGTAACCTAAAAATCGATATTGATATTTGGCTCATAGGCACCGGTTGGGAAAATAATTATTAAAATTAAATTACACTCTCAATCAGGGGGTTAATGGGTTAGGGAAATAATTATTAAAATAAAATTAAACTATTATGTGGGTCAGGTTAGATGGCATGCTGTTAAAAAAGTTATTTGAAAAAGCTGTTTAGAATTTATTTTTAAGTCGATGTGAAAACTTTGAAATACAAATTTTTGAACAAATTAAAAAAGATAATTTTTTGAAAAATGTTTTCAATTAAATTACAAATCTTAACTTTTTGCCTTTTAATTGGTTTGCTAACTATTAAGTAACCAGCTGCTTTGATAGTTTATAATTTTTGTGTGTTCTTTCACATTTAAAACGAGAAAATTAAAAAATTGAGATTTCGCAGGTACTCTAAGTTGCTCTAAGTATGTAAACCTATTTTTTTAAGAGCTATATTAAGATTTTACACGTAAAATGTAGTAAGCTATGGCAGAAAAGACCATTTTTATTAAATATTAAAAACAGGTTCCTAACAGTACTTTTCTTAATTCTTACTTGAACTTTAAACACACACCAAATAATTTAAGCCCATGTTGGTATTGCAGATTCTACATCAATTGTATTTGCAACACAAAAATGCTTTAAAACGAATACAAAAAAATAAAGTGGAATGTAAAAGTTAATATGTTTACAAAAATATTTTTCCACATGTGTCCAACTTTTTGGCGGTAAGTGTATAGGAATGTTAAACATGCAATAAAAACGTATTTTAATAAAAATACTTTGATGCTTTTTCGTGAGCTTTTCTTGGCTAAGGCCCAAACCGTTTAGGTGTTTATTTAAAAAGTTCTTAATTTTAAATAAACATTTTCTTACCCTAACAAATTCTAAATGCAAAGATAAAATGCAAATTGAAAGATATCCAACTTTTCCAAATTTTATTATCACTATTCCTTACTTTAACCAACTACTACTTTATTTACCAAGTTTTCAGATTTCTTTGTCTCTTTCTTCAGTTCCAATTTTCTAACATAATTGTTTTAATACTGGGATATTGAAAAATTAGTTTTAGTTTTAAGTGTTAAAGTGTTTAAAAGGTTAAAACCAGTTTTAAAAACTACTAATTTTTCAGTCTCCATTTTGATATTTCCAAAAAACAAAGTAAAAAAATTAAAAGTTATTATAAAATACTGTTAGAAATTATGTATTTTACTAAAAAATACGTTAATATGGGTTAGATGAAGTAGATTTTAGTTGCTTTTTTTCCAAAAAAAAAAATAAAATATTAACTTCATCGAAGGTGGCACAGCTTTTGTATATAAACATAAAACGGCAATGGTAAAAGTTTTTCTAAAATTTTTCCAAATAATATATTATTATAAGCATCAGAATACAAATGTCATTGTAGCAAGCGAGTCTGCATAATTTTTTTATTGAATCAGAAACATATTATACATTATCATTTTTTAATTTTTAATACTAAAAATGTTATATATATATATATATATATATATATATATATATATATATATATATATATATATATATATATATATATATATATATATATATATATATATAATATATATAATATATATATAATATATATATACAGGGTCTGGAACGAAACCACCGAAACCCTAGGAAATACGGGATTCCAAGCCCCTTTACCAATTGCAGGGTTTTCTCCTACAATTTCTGAACGAGGCGCGCTGAACTTTCCGATTTTCCCCCCGATCAGGGTGGCATTTTTGAACATCTAATTTAAAAAGATTTTTTTAGGGGAAAAAATATTATTTTTCATTTTTATAGAATTATTATTAATTTTATTTGTAGAATCTTTTGTTTAATTTATTTATGACCGAATACCAGTTTTATTTCGCTCAGTCGGCAAAAAAAACTTATGAAAAAAAAAACCACACAGAATATGGCATATCGTAATTTTGCCTACTTGTTTCCCAAACGTGCAGTACCTTCCTCCAGCGATGTGGGTAAACTGATCCGAGCCGAACGAGATCAGGGCGCTATCGCCTTTCGTCGGACGGCGATACGGCTGAGCCCGAACCCCCCCTGAATTTTTGCCTATGCTTTAACATACTGTGAATTTCCTATGGTTTGTGTTCAGATTTAGATCTGTATATATATATATATATATATATATATATATATATATATATATATATATATATATATATATATATATATATATATATATATATATATATTTATTATAAAAATATTAAAATATATATATATATATATATATATTTTATATATTATATATTATATAAAATATTATTAAAATATATAATAAAAAAAAATTATTATATATATATATATATAAAATATAAAAATTTATTACATACATAAATACATATATACATACATATATTGGGTTACATACATATATTTCATTTTTATATAATGTTACATATTACAAAATACATTTCATTAAAATATTAAACATTTTTACATTTTCATATAATATTATTATTTTTATATATATTTATATTTATTGAAGGCTTATATATATATATATATATATATATATATATATATATGTAAACTCATTTAAAAGACACTTGAAAACAAACATTCTTTGGTTGTTTCTTTTCTGATTTCCTGTTTACTTCTTCCTAGACGCGTTGCGCCTGCCTAACAGTTCTTATTAATAGGCTGAATCGAGTGCACAGTTAACAACAGAAAAATAAGAGCTCCTTAAAAGACATATATCGATACCTTAAGTAAGATATAAAAATCTACTTTTTTGACGTCGGGTTAAAACCCATTTGTAAACAGACATCAGTATTTACCGAAGTGGGTCTACGATGCACCACCTCGACAAAGTTTCAAATAATGCTTTCTGAGTATAGAGCAAAAATTAATTTTCCTTTTTTCAACTCACCGGTTTTAGACCCTTTATCATATATATATATATATATATATATATATATATATATATATATATATGTATATATATATATATATATATATATATATATATATATATATATATATATATATATATATATATATATATATATATATATATATATATATATATACAGAAAAAGCGCACCGTACTGCGAACATAGGAGGCCCTGGACGATTTTGATAAACCCCAATTCAAACCAATAATTAATTTGGCTTGCATTTCAATTTCGTCTCGTTTCCTTAGTTGGCTTATTTTTGGTTGGGACTGGTGGGAATGCGATAATTAAAAAGGGAATTATCTGCCCAGTTTAGTTGTGTACTACGTTTTTATTTTCAGTTAGAGGATGCAGTGTTTGTAGGCAAGTAACAAGAGCCTAGCTAGCGTCAACCGACTTCGATCTGATTTTTTTTAAAAATAAATTTAAAATTGTTGCTTACGAGACCGCAACGTTTGCTGCTTTTAAAACCAAAAGTTTTTCCAATAAAATAAAATAATTTTTTCTAATAAATAATGAAACGTAGAAGATATTCTTAAGAAAATAATTTAATGTGAAATTCCCATAAAATATACAAAAACTTTTTTCAAGTTATCAAAGATGCTCAAATAAACCACCTTCTTGAGCCACAAAATTACCAAGATTGTCATAAAAACGCCTTCTGATTTTTGGTGAAGGTTAAGGGTAATAATCCTAAAAGAATTCTCAATTTGTAATTGTAATTTTTGTAGATTAATAGCCCTATTCTCCGGGAAACCAAAAATTTTCCCTGATTTCCGTGACCCCAGAGAAAAAAATCGTTGGGTGAGACCATGAAGGGAAATGTCGATTTATCAGTAAAAAAAATGTTTTTATAAATGCATTTTTAAATTTTTTTTCCATTACAGTTTTAAAAAATTTTTTTGTTTAAATGTTTATCAGGGTTAATTTTCTGGGGTTTTTTTTTACTTTGTGGGAGGGTAAAAATTTTTTTTTCAGCACTCTTCCCACTGATCTTTGAAACCTTTCTAAATTGTATTAATGGAAACTGTAGGATTTTTAATAACACTTGTCACTCCCATATTTCTTTTTCTTTTTCCCTTTCCTGGTTTTTTTTTTCTGGGGCAATAGTTTATGTTTTCGGGAGTTAAACAAACCCAAAATTGAAAATTTTTAATGACTTGGAAATAGTGGAAATCGGAGTCGGCTTATTATAAAAAATTAATAAATAATTCCTAATTCCCCAACAGGATTTTAATGGTGAAAAATATATATATATATATATATATATATATATATATATATATAATATATATATATATATATATATATATATATATATATATATATATATATATATATAATAATTTTTAAAAATAACTTTATTAAAAAACCAAAAACAATACAAGTGCAGTAATACTTAATATGCCGCTTAACTTGTATCTTGAGAAATTGTAGGTGTGGGCTTCAACAGTTTTTGTGCTGAGAATTTCTGATTTATTTAACATTCTAGAACTTGAACATCTTCATGTCTGTTATCATGAAACTTTCCAGTTTAGCAAGTCTAAATATAATTGAAGTCGAGACTGAATAAATTCTGAGAACAGTTTGGCTTTAAAATATAAAAACCGTTTTAGAAGATATAATTTTGGCAATTCTAAGCAGTTTTTAATTTTAATTTTTTTAGAAAGTTAAGATTCAATAATTTTTGATATTTCTTTGAGTTATTTCCCATAAAAATTTTATAATAAGAAAATAAAAAGGTAGGTGATAATATTATTTCTTTTATATATTAAAAAAAATTAAAAAATTATTTAATAGTGTGGGTTTAAAAAATTTTTTATTTTTTTAATTTCCTTTTTTATTTAAATATATTATTAAATATCCTTTCCCCAGTAAATATTTAGTAAAAAGTTATAATAAAAAATTTTTTTTATAAAATTATAATTTAATATTTTAATTATTATATTTTAAATATATATTATATTTTAAATTTATAATTATTTTTAAAATTAATTATAATATTTTTTTTTTTTTAGGTCAGTTCAAAATTTTTAAAATGTTTAGCCATTAACGTTTTTTTAGGGGGTCCAATAAGTTTGGGAGGGCCCAGAATTATATTTTGGGGCAAAACTAAAAATTTATTATTATTTGGAATAGGGAAGACTGGGGGAAGAGAAAAAATTGTTGTTATTTTTTATTACCCTGCAAACAACTGAGAGAAAAGAGATAGATTTATAATGAATAGGGCAAATTTTTTCGGGCCGGATTACACACGTAATTTTAAGCTTTTAATATTTTATAAATGAAAAATATGATAATACCGTTTTGGTCGAGAAAAGTATTAGTATTTCCAGACAAAATATATCCAGTTATTTATTTATTCAAGCGCAATAATTCGGAATCTGCCCAACAATGTTAACGTTACAAACCAACAATCATTCATCTGTTAACAGAACACAAATTGCATGAGAGTTATACTTTCAATATCCCAGGGACAAAAATAAGAAATTTTATAATAATTGAAATTTTTGCATTTTTATATGCAATGTCTGAATATCGGGTAACCCTTTTTGGTTGTTAAAAAAAATTTATATATTTTTATTTTCAAGACAAAAAATTGCTTTAATAAATAATTTAAAGAAACTTAAATGTTTCAAAAACCCTTATATTTTTAAAATTAAATTCTTATAAAGAAGGTGTGTCCTTAAAGAAAGTAAGAAAAAAAATTTTGTTTTTTCAGTGTTTAAAGATTTAATGTTTGACGAAAAACAAAAGAGGTCTATATGTAGCCGGTTTATAATCTAGTTACTCTAGCTATAAAGAATTGGAGAAAGTAAAAATTCCGAGCCTTCCCTTGATTTATTGTAAAGAAATGCATAAGAGTTAAACTGTGTGTTGCTCTATTAGTAGCTAATCTTTATGTTAATTCCCCCAATAAAGAAAATTACTAAAAAAGAAGGCCTCCTAGTTTAAAGGAAAAAGTTTGGGAGGGCCCAAATTTTTAAAACATAAGAATTTTGATTAAAAAACATAAAAACCAAGAACAAAATTTAAAGGGAAAATGTACATAAAATTTAATTGAGTTTATTATGTCAGACCTGGTCAAAAGCCTTAAATAATTCATAATGATCGGGGACAGTGGTAATGTAAGAATGCCCCCTTCCCTTTCATTTGAAGGGGGATTTTGCTTCCTTTTTTAAAGTGGCGGATTTTAATCCTCATTTAGCGGCTGAGTTTTACCTCCTCATTTTGCAGCTTTACATTTTACACTGTCTTTAAAATATACCTTCTACCCCTCTATTTTATTTAAAAAATTAAAGATTTAGTGAAAAGTTGTTCTATATAAAGTTTATAAAACCAACAGAAAAGAGACAAATAAAAGGGTGATTCATATGTCCTAAAAAGTTCTGAAAACCCATAAAAAGAACCTTGTAAAATTTCATCCCGGCCAAACAGATAAGTTACTTTTAAAAAAATTTTCAAAAAGCGTTGCCATCAAACCCAAAACCCAATGGCAAGTTTTGGTAATTTTTAAGAAATATTTTTATTTTTTTTTGGGTATATCTGGATTTTACTAAATTTAAAGAAATTTTTGGTTTACACTTCCTTATACTAACCGTTTTTGAGAAAAATTAATCTCATTTTTTATATGAACATACCATGGGGGTTTAAATTTACGTGTTTAACCGGAGCTGATACTAGAATTTTTTGGGAGCCAATATGTATTTAAAAGATCTACATGCGGGGTTGGCGATTTATTTTACAAGTGTCCCAAAAAAATTATCGCAATAAAATAATAATTAAAACTCAATTTTTTTAAAAAAAATACGTATTTTATTCATTTCGAATAGACCAATAATTTACCCACAAAATGTCTATACATTTCTTTATACCCCCTTTCACCGTTTTTTAAATACAAACGAATTTTAATTTTTTTCCTGTTTTTAAATACAACCCAAAGTAAACCACAGATTTAATTTACAATTTAATTTGGTAGACCCTGGAAGTTTTTATTTTAAATTGTCCGGGGGCAAAATTTAAAAAGTTTAAAAATTTTATATTTTGTTTAATTACTAAGGATTTAATGCCTAAAAAATTAAAACTCGCTTGTATTTAAAAAACGGTGGCAGATGGGTATGGAAAGGTGTTTGGACATTTGTAGGAAATTATTGGTCTATTCGAAAATGGGATAAAATACAGTATGTTGCATTTAAAAAAAAATCAGTTTTAATCATTATTTAATATCAGTAAAAAAGATTTTTTGGGAAGCCTGTAAAATATATTCAAATTTTATGTAGATCTTTTAAATACATATTATCTTTAACCTTGATAAAAAGTTTTTGATCCAGCTCTCAGGCACGTAAATATTAAGCCTTTTTATCATGGTGATGTTTCTTAAACAAAATAGTAATTAATTATTTTCTCAAAAACGGTAAGGTAGGTATAGGTATAAGAAGATGTTAACAAATATTTAATTTTGTGTGGTAGAATCCAAAGAATAAAAGGGGTTTATTTAAAATAACAATGTTGCCATTGGTTTCGGTTAGATCCGGCAACGCTGCACTTGCCAAATATTTTTTAAATATAGCTTTTCATCTTTTATAACCGTGTGCCAAATTTCAAAAAGTTCTTTGTTTCGGTTCTTTAGAACTTTTAATAGGACAGTCAGCGTGATTCACCCTGTATAATATGACGTAATCATTGTGGTTTAAAAAAGAAAAAATAAAATGTCCCATATGTTAAGAAAAAAAAAGAAAGTTATTCCAACTAATGAGTTTTTATCATAAATATTGTTTGGAATGTATTAAACAATGTCCAAAAAGAAAAAAATACGTGTCCCATATATAGAGTTGTATATGAGTGGCTAATAATTTAGAAAATAGTGAGGTGAACAACATTGCAACTAAGAAGAGAAGATGAATGTGCCATCGAAAACATAAAACTATTACCATTCTCTGGAATGAACTTTATGATAGAGTGTTTTGTGTAATTCAAAATTACGTGGTAGTCAAAACCCTTTCAGACAATATTAAAATTATTTGTGCTTACATAGCTATTTCCTACATCAATTTAGTTACTTAAGAAACGCAACTCACTTTCAAGTAAATAGGCATGTGAAACCAAATTTTTTTCATAGCACCAACGAACTTAGATGTAAAGTTTGTTCAAAAGAAATATGTCGAATGTTGATGTTTATGTTTATTATATAACCGCGCAGTGACCTTATGTAGCAGTAAGGGATCCCTGCAAGAGGAAATAAGTAATATAACTAGTGATCTTAAGCAGAACGGATACAGCGAGAGACTGGTACATGACCAAATATTTATGATAATTCCATATATTAAAGGAACTTCTAAAAAGATTCGCAGAATCGCGAATAAGTATAATATTATAACGGCGTTTAAATCCCACACCACTCTAAGAAGTATTCTTAAAAGGGCAAAAAAATGTTTAAAATAATGAGGGGTTTTTCTAAATTCTGGGATAGTATGGTGGGGCATACATTAGAAACAAAAACCCCAAAATTTAAAATTAGATTTAAAAGAACACAAAACATAAAAAGGGGTAAAGTCAGAAGTCAGGGATTGCTGAACACGATGGTAAAAAAATAGCACATACAATGGTTGGAAGCAAAATTATTCATAAAAAACCAAATTAAAAAAAAAGGAACTTTAAAGGGAAGTTGATAATTGTAAACAAAAAATAAAAGGGAGGGTATGAATTATTTCTTATCGGGCAGCCGTTGCTGAACCGTGAAAAATCGGCCAAGTTGGGGGAATAATGGATAGTTTATGTCGTAGCTTTTAAGAATAGTTTTTGTTATAACTTAAAAACTGTTGAGGATATATTACTGATGAATTGTGTATCAATTAACAAATTAACACAATGGAAGTCCAAGATTTTAGTGTTAATGTTTATTTTCATTAAAATATATACTTTTTAAATTTGAAACTCAATTCTGCGTTTTTTATTACATTATCTGTAGCAAAAAAAAAGAAAGTTATTTAAAAACATATATAAGGTATTGATAGAATAAAAAAAATATTTATTAAAAATGACCCAAAATTAAAATATGAAACTCAAGTCTGTTTATATATTTCCTAATAGAGAAAAACAAGTTATAAAAAAAGAGAATAAATTTAAAATTATTATTTTGCCCATAAAAAAATTAATTGTCCATGAAAGAAGTTTACTTATCAAAAATCCAGAAAATTACCAAAAAGTATGTTTTGCAAGGGTGAAATAAATTATAAACATTAACAAATAGTTGTTCCGCTTTATATAAGCAAAAAAAGATAAAAATTTTTTTAAATTTTACAAAAGAAAAATATTTAAAAAATGTGTCGACCCAAAATTACCTTATTTTTTCGTTAACATTTACAAAACATTTTAACTTATGTTTCATAGGTTATTTATTTTTTATATTGTACCTTAAAAGTGATTTGTTACTTTAAAAACTATAGAAAATGTATGTTTATTTAAATATATATTTTATAAATTTAAAACTCAAATCTATGTATTTTTTACCTTTTTTGTAGGTAAAAAAAATATTATTTAAAAATTTATATAAGATATTGATAAAATAAATTAGATATCTTTAAATGTAAATATTTCTGTTGCTCAGAAAAAAATGTTGTCTATACAAGAAATCCATTTATTAAAGTATGAAACTTAAGTCTGTTTTTGTATTTTTATTACCTTATTTATAGAAAAATATAAGTTATTAAAAAAAATAAATTTAAAATATTTTTGTTGCCTATAAAAGAAATGAAAGGAGTTCACTCATTAAAAATCCAGGTAAAATTATTAGAATTAAAATATTTGAGCAATATCTTATAAACAATATCTTCAATGGGTTAATCCATTTTATATAAGAACAAAAGAGTAAATTAATAATAAATTTACTACTACAAAAAAATTACTTTATTAAAAATAAAAAAAAAACAAAGAAAATTTGTTAACCGAAAATTACCTTATTTTTTTAGTAACATTCACAAAACAATTTAACAAATGGTTAATGGGTTATTTATTAATTATTTTAATAACTTAAAAATAATTTGTTTAATGAAAAACTATAGAAAATTAATTTATTAAACAATGTTATAAAATTACTTTACCTAGAATTACCTTATAATTCATTAATATTCACAAAACATGTGCTAAACTAACTATTTACGCTATTGTTACTTTAAAACTTCTCTAATTTTTTTTCTATCCTTAAAATCCCTAATATCACTAATTACACTATTGTCATTATCAGTTCGGTGTCGTCAAAGAAATTACCGAACACTGTATTGACAGCAAGGTTGGTGGTGGTGGTGGTTTTCGGACACCGCAACGGCTTTATTATCTTTAACATTTAAAGTAAAATTTGAAAAAAAAAATAAAAGGTGCGAATGCTTTATTGGCTTTTTGGTGAAGAATACAGGTAAACCACTGCCACCAGTGGTTTTAAAACGTCTCTAAAACGCATGTTACATGTAAGAGAATGCGGTAAACCGTTTTTTTTTTTTAAGTCAGAAGAAGTTTCTTCCTTTGTCCTTTTTTTCTTTCTTCTCTTTCTTCTCCTTTCTTCCCTTTCTTCTCTTTTTTCAATTTCTTCTCTTTCTTTCCCTTTCTTTCGATCTTCAGTCTAGAGTAAGTGCAAATGTGGGATTTTGGGTTGTGTGTGTGCAAATTTTTCACAAAAAATGATGTCTGCACCTAAATCTTATTTTCGCTTTTAATGTAAAATTAAGACATAAAATTTTTTGTGCATGAACAGTGTTGGTCTTTTGTGAGCTGATAATTAAGATAAGACTATAAGTAATTTTGACCTTTTTAACAAAAAACACCTGATTTTTAAACATTGGGGCAAACACCCACCCCCATTCTGCTTTTACCGTTCCAATGATGACTCCCCAAAGATTCAAAAACCAGCAAGAAAAATCACCAAATTTTTTTAAAAAATTCTAAAGAAATTTCACCTTCTCCACTTTTCTGTTTTAAAATTTGTTTCAGTCGCCCACGTTCTTGTAAAACAAAATCCAGACGCTCACCCTCCAAAAATATTTAGAATTCAATTTCAAATGTTAAAAATAAAAAAAATTTTAGACAAAGATGAAATCTCCTGCCTTTACTATTAATGATATTATCAAAGATAAGAATATTTCAAATTAAGATTTGGAAAGGAATTGACCGTGTTAACAATATCTAAATTATATCTTCCAAATTTTAATATTATTTCACTTCTTCATTCCGTCATTTTATATTTAAACTGGATTTTTCCAAATTTTCTTTCATTAGTTGAAAAATGAAATTTTAAACCCTTAATAGAATTTTAAACCCAAAGAAAAGAAATTTAAGAGACCTTAGAGTTTGTGACAAAAACCTAGAAACCAAATTAAAAAACATCTGTTTATTGTTCTTATAGCAAAAACTATATACCAAAAAAAGTAGGACGTGGCTAAGGCAAACTTAATATAAGGACAACACTTGTATTTAAAAAGATATTTGTGTTGATCTTTTTAAATCGGCGTTCCAAAAAAGAATTTCTTTTTACAAAAATCGTGCTCTTAAAATGTATTTGGACATTATAAATTTTTTTAACTACTTAAAAATTATAAGTTTGATTTAAGCAGAAACACACTTGCATAAAATTAAATATGGAGCTATTTTGTTATTATTTTTGTAAAATATCACAAGCTTGTGATCTTTCAACACTTCGTTTCAAGTTGTGTAGGGTTTTCAATATAGAAATATTTTGGCGGGTTTTTGTTGCTCAAGATAGAAAAATTGATAAATAAAAACACAGGTAAGTTCTAAGTTCAAAATAATGTGATTGTTTTAAAATTTTAATTTTGGGTTAAAGAAAAACTTTTCTAATAAAATTATAATATATTATTTATTTATTTTTAAATGTAATCACAAAAGAAATTTTTAAAAAAAAACTGATTGTCTTCTTTAAATAACACAATATATTGTTTCTAAATACATTTTTTTCATTTTTGGTTGAAATTGGTAAAAATACTAAATTTTTTTCCCAAATAAAAACTTTAAACAATCCACACGAGCCACCCCCCTTATTTTTTATTACCAACAGAAATTGATTTAAAAACGCCATTGAAATACCGAAAATTTGTTTTCGGGGTCAATGGTTGCTGACCTTCCTTCAAATGGTTTGCCATGTTTACCAGAATTCTATTCTTATTTTGTAAAAAAGTTTTTGACACTATGGGGTATTAAATTTTCTATGACTTTCCAAAAACATTCTTAAGTTTTAAATTTTCAATAGTGTTTCAGTAAAAATTTATGGTTTAAAAAAATTTGAAAAAGAATTTAAATTAAATAAGAAGATGGTTCATTGCATTCCCAAATAAACCTAGGGAAGTCATTCAAATTTGTTGTTTATAAGCGATGATGCAGGAAATTTTGGGCGTATAAGTGATTTATCTAGATTAGTTTTCACTCAATTAACAAAGCATAATGGCAAAAAATATATGGTGGTTGCCTTTAATATTTTTTCAACTAATAAAATATTAATAAAACATAATAATTATTTAAAAAAAGAATTTTTTTCCAATCCAATACCTTAACCAAAAAAAAATTTATAAATTTTAAAAGGGTTTTTAGCTAATATTTATAAATTTAAAAATATTTTTTAAACAAATGTTGTTTTGTTGTTTATACAGATTTTTGGGAAAGTATTCTTAAAAAAGTAAACAATGGAAATATCGATATTGATCCGCTTTCTTCATATACCATTTAAAGATATGAGCATATTCCACATTTATTTTTATACCAATTTAAAAGTTTTTTAAAAATTGGATTCAAATTTCAGTTATATTGTGGCCTAGTTTTAAAAATTTAAAAGAATCTTTAAAAAAGACGTACATTTGAAACTTTAAGAACTTTATTATGATTATACAAATGAATGTCATATTTGTAATAAACTTGTTACAAATAATGATAAAGTTGCAGATCATTGTCATTTAACAGGCAAATTTAATATGCAACCTAAACTTTAAAATCCCCAATTTCATTCCTGTTATATGTTATAATTTAAAAAAATGGGATTCACATTTATTTATTACGGACTGTGTCAAAATAATAAGAAAATTTGTGTTAATAAAGTAAAATATGTCTTTTTTAAAAAGTTAATTGAAGTTGATACTATAGATGGAGTCACGCACAGTGTAGAGATAAAAAATAATCTCGGATTCATAGATTCTTTTAGTTTTTACCAAGTTTATTAGAGAAATTAGCCAAGTCCCTTACTAACAAACTTTTTGTTAAAGTAAGAAAACAATTTAATACTGATGATTTAATTTGTCAAAAAGATATATTTCCGTTTAGTTATATTCTGATCTGATCTGAATGTTCAGAGGGTGGTAATATACCACTGCACCTAGACCTCAGTAGGTCCTTTGTGCTTCCTTTTTGGTGGGGGAGATTCCCCTTGGTCGTCCAACCTTTTGATTTAAAATAGTTGACGACGTCTTTATGTGGAATCTCCCTAATTTCGGCCAGTAATGGCCAGTTCGTGCCCAGCATGGAGTTCCGTTCGAATGTGAGGGCAGAACAATCGCAAAGAATGTGTTCCCATCCATCTTCTTGTTCATAGCCTCTACATAATCCTGTGTTCGTTAGACCCATTTTAAATAGGTGTCCTCGTAGCCCGCAGCGGCCAGTTAGAACGCCCGTTAGTGTTCGGAGGTTCCTTCTGGACATCATAAGGTTTTTTTTTTCGCTATTGACTTGTCTGGATAGCTCAGCATAATTTTTGCAAAGTTACAGTTCGTAGTATCGTCCCATTTCCCTTTAAACAGTCGATGGGAGTATTCTTTAATGATATCTTTAATCGCTGTTGTTGTCAGTCCAGTGGTGGGGACGGGACCAACTAGTTTTCGTCCCGCAGCCGAACTGGCCAGCGAGTCAGCGGTATGATTACCTTTAGATATGTCATGTCCCTTGATCCAGGCTAGGTTGACCACATTATTTAGAGAGATGTTAGTCAGGGCTTGATGACATTCTAGTACAAGTCCCGAAGTAATTCCTGGTCTTTTCAGGGCTAGTAATGCTTGCCTACTGTCTGTATAAATACAGATCGTATGGTTATGGCTGTCACTTCGGATTGAAGCACGCTGGGTTCGGCGCCCATTGTCCATCCGATTTTCAGGTTTATGTTGTTACCTTGCTCCTGACCTTAACATCGTCAGCCTTTATTTCTATTACTCGTTTAGAGAGCATATTCATTATCCATCGATTTACTGTTGGTGGGGTATGATAATCAGCAAGTGCGGCTGATATTTTGGTAAAGGTCGTTTTGTCAAACGCCCCCTCTACGTCTACGAATACACCTAAGGCGGACTCCTTGTAGTCCATTGGTCTTTCGATTTTATTTGAGACTGCGTATAGTGCTGTCTCTGTTGATCTGCCTGTAGTGTATGCATGTTGGTTTGGGTGTAAGGGTTATTGATAATCACTACATCTCTGATATATCTTTCGCACAGCCGCTCCATGGTTTTCATGGGAAATGATGTAAGGCTGATTGGTCTAAATAATTTAGGGATACTATAGTCAGCCTTCCCTGGTTCTGGTATGAAGACAACTCTGACTTCTCTCCAGGCCTTCGGGATGTATCGTAGGGCCAGTGATGACCTGAACATCCCTACCAGGTGGGGAGAACCTCCATTCCCCACTGAAGTAGGGCTGGATATACGCCTCCGGTCCTGGTGATTTGAAGGGGAGAAGCTAGTGATGGCCCAACGAGCCTTGTCTTCATCAATATTTTTGAGGCTATTTGCCAGTCTTCGTTTGTGGGTATCACCTCCACATCCACGTCCACATGTTCTGTGTCTGCTGATTTTATAGTAGTGGAACCCGGAAAGTGTGTAGCAACCAGGCAGTTGATGCTTTCTTCAAGGTTGGTTGTGTAGGAACCATCCTCGTATTTCAATTTTCCTATACATTGATATGGATCTTTATTAAGAGCTTTTTGGAGCCTAGCGGCATCAGAAAAATCTTTAATTTCCTCACAGTAGGATGTCCAAGCCGCTCTTTGTTTTTGTCTTATGACTTTTTTGTATTCTTTGAGGAGAGATCTGTACAGTTCCCAGTTCTCATCGAGTTTGGTTGTTTTAGCCTTGTTAAAAGCTTTCCTGGCGTCCTTTTTGAGGTGATCTAGTTCTTGGCAGGGCAGGCTGTACCATCGTTCTTGACCAACCTCATGGGACAGGCGCCATTATAGGCCTTTAGCATTGCGTTTTGGATTGTATTGGAGTACATTTCCAAATCGTTGTGTGTTTTGGGTGTTTTAGTTTCTACATACCGCAGTTCCTCTACCAACAGTTCGTGGTATTGTACCTTATCTGTTTTTCGAGAATCCCGGATTAGTGTAGATGTTGTTACAGAAAAGTTTATTTTATACGTTAACCAGCGGTGGTCTGACATTGAAGCTTCGTCAGATACCTGCCAGTTTTGTATTAAGTTAGATATACTTGTGGAGCTAAGAGTGATATATATTCTTGTTTGACAGCGCGAGTTAACAAAAGTGGGTTCGGTGCCTTGATTGATAATACTTAGATTGTGTGTTATGATGATAAAGTCGTAAAGTGACTTACCTCTAGAGTTTATGTCCTTACTGCCCCAGCTGATATGGTGTGAGTTAGAGTCACAGCCCATAACAAGCTCCAAACTGTGTTTGCGGCAGTATGCTACCAGATCCTCCATTTCTTTCCCAGGTGGTGGTGTGACTGAATCTGAGGGGAGGTATACTGAAGAGAGAACAATGGTTTTCTTTTGGCCATTCGAAACATATTCCATCCTGATTGCAGTGACGTCTGAGGTAGAAAGATTTATAAGCGGTGACCTCGAAATGACCTAGGGATGTAAATGGCTGTCCTAGGTTGACTATTGCTTGGAAAGCTAAAAATTTTACCCATTAGTTTGCCTAAGCCTAATATCTTGGTTTGATTTCTCCAGGGTTCCTGGATCAGAGCTACTGTATCCTGCAGCCCATCAAGGCGTTGGCATAATGTTGCCGTTGCTGCCCTGCTGTGCTGCAAGTTACACTGTATAAATCTTACCTGTTTAGTAACTGCTGCCTTGTTAGCCATGACGGTGTAGGTAGCAGTTCTTTAGTTTTGCTCAGTTGGAGTAAGCGTAGTGTCACTGGAGGCCGATGTGCTCGACCCACAGTCTGTGGTGTCTCGACGTTCCCCCTAGAACCGCTATCGTACGCCACAGATTGCAGCTCGACAGCAGTCCCCTGAGGTTCGCCGTCGACCACCATCTCCTCAGCGGTCGTTGGGGCGGGAGTGGCGGCAGTGGCGGCAGTGGTGGCATCGCCGACCTGCGCTGCTGCGGAGGTCTCGACGCCACCAGCAGTCCCCGCCGCCGCCTCCATTCTGGCTCTTAAAGTCAAAGAGGTGAACGCGTAGCTCAACCTCATTGACCTATTTTTGAGTAGCCTTATATCTTCGTCTCCTATGCCGAAGACGAAGAGATGTACTTCTGGGGCCGTCTTTGCCTCATGGTGAAAGATATACCATTTGGCTACTTTAAGGTCTGGATTCTGACCTTCAAGTCGCCGTAAGATCGTCTCTTTATTTTCATTGTCCCCAGCAGATTCTCCTGGTACCCAGAGAGAGTCTTGTAAGCTTTGGAGTCGATTTATTCCACGACTGCAAGTGAAGCATTCATCCATGGTACTAGGCTGGCAACGGTGTCTTCAGCCACGTTAGGGATATATCATCATCGCAAACGACTCTGATAATCTCCCCCGAGTAGGTTCACGTGCGAAATGTGGGAGGTTTGGTTTTACTAGAGGAGGCGGACATGATGTTTTTGTCCAGCTCTCCCATAAGCATTTTTTTGACAACCGGCTCCTTATCGGCGATGATTTTGCCATAATAGTTGTCTTTGTCTATGATAGCTACCCTAAGGTGGCTGGTAGCCGCCTCACTGTAGCTGCTTTTAGGTCGGGAAGGTGCGACTTCTTGTCGCGGCCTTTTTTGGTCCCTTTAGGAGTTACCTCCGTGTACGAACCCGACCGGTGTCTTTTTTCCGTGGGTGTGACGCGTTCCGTGCCTCTTTTGGAGGAGGAATCAGCGTCGCTACCCTTAGACCTTAGTTTTGAAGTGGAAGATTGTGATGAACCGGCGGCTGCTGGAGTAGCCTTTTCCCGTTCTACACGCACCTTCCTCCTTCTTTTTGCTTTAGCACCGCAGATGCGTTTACCGCGGCGGTGCTTGGTTGTTTGAGGTGAGCGTTGCCGTCCATTCTCAGGTTTGTTATCGTTTTCGTTTTTTACTTCTTTTTCCATGGCTGTCCCACAAGTAGCTAGGGAAGTAACCCGTCACTCCTGGCAGAGCCCCACATGCCAGGAGAAGGCTAAATTTGAACTGGGTTTCGCCCGGTTCCCAGAGTTCGCATAATAACGATTGAGCTCCCCCTCAATCATGCAGCCCTCGGCTTATGCTGTTTCACCTTGCTTTGGGATTGTGAGGAGAGTTTCAGCTTTGGAGGGGTTTTGTTCCCTCGCACCCTACTTATGCCCGACATTAGCCAAGTCCTCCAGAGAAAACCTGGCCGTTCTCCTATCCGCCACCTGAAGACGTGTCCGGCAGGTGCTCAGCCCCCGCAGAAGTGACTGCGGTGCCGGATCAGTTATATTGACGAATATGTAAAGCTAAATGGTAATTGCCTGCCAGATAAAACTCTATTTTAGTTAATTGGTAAACATATTTTAGATGAAGAATGCGATAGAGCAGAACACGTCTGAAGCGTTTTAAAATGTAAAATATATATATTTCAAGATTTTAGCAAAACTTGTATGAAAACCTATTAATTTAAATTCAGCGCATAATTATACTTTTCCTGGTTTACGATTTGATGCATGCTTATGATATACAGGAGAATAATTAGAATTGCTAACAGATCCTGATATATTACATTTTTTTTTTAAATAGTGTTCGTGACGGAGTTAGTAGTTGTGGTGAGTATAAGTAAAAAATCTGAAGCAAAAATAAATATTTACCAAATTATGATCAAAACCAACCTAGAAAATATTTATTTTTTACCTTAATGCAACAAACTTATATGGTTATGCACTGTCTCAATATCTTCCACAAAAAGATTTTTGTAGGTTTTAAACAGCAAAAATTGTATGACGTAACAATAAATTTGAATGACTTCTTCTAGGTTTAGTTGAATGTATTGGTCCGATAACTTCATATTTTATTTTAAATTCTCTTTTAAATTTTTTTAAACCCTTAACATTTACTGAAATACTATTTATAATTTTAAACTTAAGAATGTTTATGGAAAGTCATAGAAAATTCAATTTCTGTTGGTAATAAAAAATATGAGGTGGCTCGTAGTGGATTGTAACGTTTGCTGTTGACTTAAACATGTAGTATTTTTACCAATTTCCAACCTGAAATTGAAAAAAATGTATTTAGAAATTGTAATACGATTGTGTTATAAATTGAAGACATTCAGGTTATTTTTAAAAGTTACTTTAGTGATTACATTTAAAAAAAAACTTTTATTATGTTCCAATTTATTATACTTTATTAAAACAATGTATTGAGAATGGTTTAAAATAAACCAAAATATATAGAATTTTAAAATTGACTCGATCCGCATGGTTAAAGAATATATTGATATAAATAATAAATTATGAAATGCATCACAAAATGCGTTTGATAGCGATAATTACCAATTGGCAAATAATAGCATTTATGAAAAGACTATAAAAAATGGTAACAGAAGATTAGATATAAGATGAGTTAATCAATGGTCAAAAAACTTTTGAAAAGATGCAATTGAAAATCCTATTGCAAAACCATATTTTAAAGACTTAACAATTTTTTTGAAAAATTTATTTGCTATACAAATGCAAAAGGTGGTAATTGTTATTAACTAAGTAGTTTATGTTGGCTTTTTAATACTGGACATATCTAAAGTGGGAATGTTATTTTCTTTTACAATTTTTCCAAACCATACGGAAAAGATGTCAAATTATTATATATAGCTACTGACTTCTTTATTTTAGAAATAAAAGCAAATGATGTTAATAATAATAATAAAATAAATATGGATAAATTTAACACTTTAAAAAATAAAAAAGACAACAAGAAATTTGTAATATACCAAGTACTAAATCTGTAATAGGTAAATTTAAAGATGAATAGGGTGGTGTACCCATTTAACGTTTTTATGGGACCGGTGGAAAAGCCTATTAACTAAAAAAGCTAAAGGAGTTTAAAAAATAGTGTTAATAAACAATTCAAATTTATTCATTACAAAAATGTGGTTGAAACACATTCAGAAACATTTTGTACAATGTATTTATTTAGATTTTACCCTCATAACATGTATACCGAATTGGTAAACAAAAGTGCTGTAACATCTGTTGAGAAAACATCTTTAATACCAAAATAATATAATACGCTTGCATGGAGTCATCAAGATATTCCTCTGTATCAGTGGTCTATGAAACATGGTAACTGTTGACAATTTCCCCTGCCTTTATCATTTAAGGCTTACGTATTTATATTTAAGTCGTTTGAAACAAAGCTTAGTATCAATTAAGCTTTTAAATTGTTAAACAATGTGTCTTCAATCCTTTAAAAAAAAATTGCTAATATATCTTATAGAAATTATGATAAGAAGACTTTGGTCATTTAAAAGCTGAAATGGAAAGGTGAAACCTGAAGCATTAGCCACTTGTGGCTTTTAGAAGCAGAATTAATCATCATTAAATTCCATTAAATTATCTTTCACCGGATTTACACAAGCAAACTATATGGTTGATAAAGAATCATCACTGCCCACATCATTTTTCTAGTATTATACAACAATTCACAAAGGAAGCTAATTTTGTTTATGTTAAAGGCAATGAAAAAGCTGATTACATTAGGAAGTATTTTCCTAAATGTGGTATTGAACTAGATAAAACAACTGAACTGCATCTATCCGCACCTATTTTTTTTTGTATTGTTTATGTATGATATTTTTTTTATAAATAAATATATACACCCTAAGCATATTTTAGTCTTTTATTTAAATATGACAAGTATTATTTTAATACCATTTTTTAAAATTATACAACCTATATTCCTAACTAATCCTAATTTTCTAATAAATACATATCAAACTTACTTTTAGTCCTTTATTAAAAAAATTTGGGTTTAATATTTGAAAAAAATATATTTATATTTTTTGTCCAAAAACTTAATACAATGATCCAAAGCTTTTACACATAATTTTGTATATTCCATATAATTATTATACCATAAAATGTCTTGTGCTTCATTCATAAATTTACCAGCAAGAGCAAGGTTCACTTAATAACACATTCATTTTATTTTAAAACTTACATTTTTTTAAATATATAATATATATATATATATATATATATATATATATATATATATATATATATATATATATATATATATATATATATATATATATATATATATATATATATATATATATATATATATATATATATATATATATATTTCTGGCTGAGTAATTTTAGCTAAAACTTCTGGGCTTTTTATATATTCTTTTTTAATTTACTCGTTTTATTTAGAAAACCACATTTTAACAAATTTTAAGTAAGTTCTATTTCATTTTTATTTTCATATTAATCTAGACATAATTTTACTAGACTCCTTAATTAAACACATTTGAGTTTCAATTTTATTTTCCAAATCAACTTTTATTTCATTAATATTTTTTATAAAGTTTTCTTCTAACTCATTAACCTTTTAGATTGAATTAAGTTTACTTGTAGCAGATGACATTTAAATACTTGAATAACTTAAGACTACTAAAGTAATACGAAAATTTCTCACAAATAAGTGTTGATGTATCTACATCCCCCTAACTTTACTGCATCTTTTATTTTTCAAATGATAAAGAAAGGGGTAGGCGGTATATTTAAAATATATTGAATACTTTAAAGCTGCAAAATGAGAAGGCAAAATCCGCCGTACAAATAAGGAGGCGGAGGTGAAGGAGGCACTCTCATATATTCACTACTTGGGGATAGCCAAGAAAAATATCTGCTGTGGATCTTTTGAGAATAAATCCGTACTTTTTGTCATGTATAATTTTGTTTTTTTTTTCAAATGCAATAAAAGTTAAAAATTAATATATTCTTTCGCTCATATCACGTAAGTATTGTAAATTTTGCAGCAAATATTGCCTTTTTAAGAATTCCTGCGCTAAGAAAAAGCCCCCTTAAGGCACTTTGAGCTATGTTTATAAATAATAAAGTATCACATGACAAATTGCACAAGTGTCTGGCCAGGGTGAGTGATTATTTTAAAAGTACTATAATATAAAAGTTCTTTTAAATGTATCAGCTACATAGAAATTTTCTGTCTTTTGGCAAGACATACGATTTATCTGGGGAACACGCAAATACTTAATACCATGTTGTTTATAATAGTGTATCTTACACATAAAGTTTCGACTTAAATACCTTTCAACTATTTTCGAGCTAAACTATTTTGTTAATTCCTAGTCTTGTCGTTGTGGTACTAACCTACCCAAAGTATTTTAAAATTATTAATAAGAAACATAGCTCAGCTTGGATTTTCAGGCTTTACATTTAATTAGAAATAGCAGAAGTTTGCAGAAAGTTTTTAAAAGTACCAATATATTACTTTTGACTGAAATAAGTTAAAGGTTTAGCTGAAATTTACATCTGTAATAAGAATTTCTGCATAACTAGCTTTAAATTTTAATATAAAGTTAAATTAAACGAAGAGATATATACTAAGTGACACAACCCTCATTTAAAGTTATTTTATAAAGATAAATGGTTTGTTCGCATGTTTACTTTTAACATATTTAAAACTTTTAACCCAATTTGACATAATGAGCTCCTCAACAATCTTACATAAGTGGGTCTCTGCACCATTGCAGTTGGTTGCCTCGATGCTCAGGAGTCAATGGCAACACCTTATGAAGACGCCCAAAACTTCTGATTCGGTGATAAATTGTATGCATCTCGGCTACCCTTCTGTGTTTCTTTGAAGCCACTAAAAGTCTTAGTAGGCGATCTTGGCGCTCTGTTCTTTCCCTACGACTTGTCCGATGCTCCATAGTTCTGGGCATTCTTGCAGTGGCGTCTGTAGGATTTTCATTTTTTTTTATTTAAAAAATGAGACAAGGGACCCACACCAAATATATACCAGATACTACTGGCCTCAAGGGAAACACATTGGTAAAGAAAAAAATTATTTTGCAATTTTCTAAAAAAAGTTGATTTTTTTGGGAGCTTTACCCCCCAGAGAAAAATCCAAGCTTTAAAAGCGAATCCTCTATTTGTATTTATTTCGCGACTTTAATCAAATTTTGTTGTTAAATCCCTAATTTTGCAAAATTTTCTATGTTTTTCTAAAAACCATGAGTTGATTTTTTTTTTACTTAACAACTCATTTATCAGATGCCTCTAATTTCAAGAAATAATGCAGATATTTTTGCGAAATATAGAATTAAATTTGATCAAATTCACCAAAACCATATAAATAAAGCATTTGCTTTCAAAAGTCCGATTTTTTCCTGGTGGAAGTGCTCTCAAAAGAATTAACTGTTTTTTGCAAATTTAAAAATAAAAAATATTTTTTGTTACCAAAGTGTCAATACTGTCTGGTAGAATAAAAACACTCCTTATGTAGTTAACCACAAAAAGATGAGCAAAACTTTGTAAAATTTAACTGGTGAGGCAAAATAAGCCGTAGATAAAAAAATTATTGAAATAAGATTATAAATACTAGATATTTACCCTTCGTTGTTACTTAGTATATTAAAATAAACTACTTGAATACTATCTAATTTGTACATATAAACAAAAAACTATAAAATTCAAAAAGAATAATTTTCTTTTACACAAGATATCATCTGACAAATTTTAATCAACAGAAAAACCTAATTAATATTGAAGTCGTCCTTAAAAAAAATATAAATCAAAAATAACAATACTTTTAAAAACTTTAAAATTAACTAACCTAAGTGCCGTAATACACGTTGTGAAATGCTTAGCCAAGAGAAATTTAAAAGGATAAGTAAAGAGTCTTCGATTGAAGTAAAATTGACCTACTTAAAGCAAAAAGAAGGCATACGTTCAGATTTTAAATTATTCTTTTAATAAGACAACGTTTTGAATATACCAAAAATTATCTAGTGAGATCTCGTTGATATTTAAAAGAGAAAATTAATTTAAGGTTTTATTCAAAACGTGAACATACTGATATTTTTTTAGCCGGGTTATTTCTAATTTTTATTGCTTGATAAACGTCAAAATATTTTCTAAATGTCATATTTACTTTACGATTTAGACTTAAAGTAAATCCATGTTTTTACAGGTTGATTATTTACATTAATGAAATTAAATCCTAAAGAAAGTAAAAATAAAAAAATTGTATTTTTTCCAATATCAAATTACAAAAAAAAGGGCAATTAGCTGATGATTTCAAAACAATATTATTTTTTTATAAAAGTAATTAACTTGGGAGTTAATGAGTTAATTGCAATGTAGATTTTATACAGATACATACATATTACAAATAACCAATTTAAAAAAACAATATAGAGTGTTTAGTGTCAATAGATGGGATATTTTATTAAGAAACAAAGGGTCAAATAATATACAGGGTGTCTCATTTAAAAAAGGCAACTTTGGGTTATATCTTTAAAATCGTAACCTAATAAAAACAATTAAGAACGCCACTGGATTCTACATAAAATTCTGCTATTTACAATTTTTTCTATCTTTACTAACAACTGAGATACGGAGGGGTACTAAAATCGTCAAAATTCGTATCTCCGAGACGAATTAGGTTAGTCGCGATATTTTTTTTACCGTAGAGTTGTTTTAAAAAACAAACTTGAAAATGTGCCATTATATTGGCTTTTACTCTTATAGTTTTCCCAATACCCTAAAAATTAATCTAAAAGACGCCACCCTGTACAATGCGACAGAGTTGACCTGTTCTTATTGCGAAAGAAAGCTAGCGGTAGTTTTAATTACATCACGAAACAAATTTTGTCAGTTAAAACCCATTGGCTTCTTATTTACTGTACTTATATAATTGATATTTATTTCAGAGGTACCAGTGGTATTGACATTGACCTTCGACATGTCGATATCGACCAATGTCCAACTCCAAAGGGCCAAACTCAACTTAACATATTTGCCGATTCTGCGAAGTGTAAAAAAGCAACAACAAAGGTAAGTCCGACTATAGTGTCATACTTTAAAACATTGTTTTAAGGTTATGAGGTGGTATGCAAATAAAGGTTATAAAATAGCGACTCAAGCTTCCACAATCATAGTTCCCTATTAGTTTATTTACACAGTCAATTTTTACACAGTCAATTTAGTTTCTTTAATATTAAAAATTAATTTTTATGATGTTTAACTATCAAAATATAAGCGTGTTTAGACATTATGTCAAATTTAAAATTCCAACGTCACGTTCTTTTCAAGAAAAAAACGCCTGTGCCACACGGACGGATGGACACAAGTGTTACGATGAGGTTAGAAACCAAAAAAAAAATCCTCCCTATTGTCAAGTAATTAAAAAGGACTATATTTAATTTCACCTTATGCCGTCAATAAGTAAATGAAAACCAAAATAAAGCTATGAGAGTAACACAATGGCAATTGGAAAGATAGGATTAAAAAAAAGGATGAGAGTTGCTCTGAAACTCTGTAATAACTCTTGTTATGTAACACACATATAGATTTTAAAGTGCTCTTTAACAAATACCAACAACTGAAATTGGCATATAATTAAAGCATATGTACACTGCATACAATTGTAATTCATAATAGCACGAGATGAGAGATTTACAAAAAATATTTTGTGTGGTAGAATAAGCCAGTAATTCATTATTAAAGCAAGTAATGGCATACATTCTAATAATTCTGAATA
Source organism: Listronotus oregonensis (assembly GCA_019359885.1). Taxonomy (NCBI): domain Eukaryota; kingdom Metazoa; phylum Arthropoda; class Insecta; order Coleoptera; family Curculionidae; genus Listronotus; species Listronotus oregonensis. Next base: position 32,877 of record JAHBCN010000568.1, on the reverse strand, counting down.
GTGCTTTGCTGAGAATTTCTAGGTCATTAAATAAATGGTGCCATAACTTGTTATTAATTTGCCAGGGTGGGTTTAAATCATTTTGATCATTGAGAGCTTTATATGTATTTTGTATTACAGCTATGATTAATAGGGGTTGATGACAAATATTCTAACTAGTGAAACTATAAACGATTTAAAACAAAGGATGCTTATACAGCATGAAATCAATTCCTTATAATTTGAGTATTTATTACAAAAAAAAAAATTTACATCGCCCATTGTTTGTATAAGATATAAAAAGTATTTGTTTACTGATGTATAAAAGATAGTCAAAGTCAAAGTCAAATATTCTTTATTGTTATAAGAAAAAAATTCTCGTTAACAAAGATTTTAAAATTTAACACTAAAAGACAAACAATCAGTAATATCAAAGTAAAAATTCATTTTAGACAAATTTAAATTTTTTTCTATATACGTACTGTATTTATCAACACCCCTAAAAATCTTATGTTCACTCTGAGACTTCCATGAGGCTAACTCCCATAATTAGATATAGTATGTAATTGTTAATAAAGAATCCAATAATCCCATTTTATTTAGTCCAAAGGCGATGAGGGACCAAAAAAATTGAGAAACAATAGTCACAAATTAAAACTTTTAATCAACATTAGTAATGTTGCAAAACATAAAACAGCACACTAATAGGAAAACAAAACATTAGCGCAAATTCAAATAAAAAAAAAGAAAAAATGCACGCATAAAACAAACTATGTCAGTTAAACACAATTAAAAGGTATCAGTATAGTACTCCTGCAAGTTGTAGTATGCTTTATCGACCAGTAGTAGGCTTTTTACTTTACTTTTAAATAAATTTAAGGATGTAGTTGTTCGCAGAGACTAAGGAAGGTGATTGTAAATCTTCTTACTTTCATAAAATATAGCATTCTTCGTAAGGGTACTTTTCGGAATGGGGAGTGGTAGGTTATGCTTTTGCCTAGTGTTGTAGATTGCCTCATTATGCGTACTGGAGTATTTTTTGTGCACAAGAAATACAGTCTCCACAATGAATAGACACGGCAATGTAAGGATTTTATTTCTGATAAAAAGAGCTTTACAGTGATCTCGAGATTTTACCTTACACATATATCGGATAGCTCTCTTTTGTAAAATAAAAACAGAATTAAAGAGATTTTGACAGCAATATCCCCTGAAAGCAATTCCATAAGTTAAATGCGATTCCAAAAATAAAAAATAAGCTGTCCTTGCTGCAGCAATACCCAGCTCATTTGAAACAGCAAAGCAACCACTAGCTATTTTTTTATTTAAATAGTAAGTAACGAAATTAGTATTTGGTACCTCAAATTTACTTAAGTTGTAAATGTTTTAGAAAAATTGTAAGTTAGATCATGTGTCATAACGCAAAACAATGTGACAGACTTGTAAGATATTGCAGATTTTTAATTTGTTTTTAATATTTTGTAATTTATTAAAAAATTGAATGTTATTATTTTATTTGGCTTATACTTATTCCATTATGCCAAAAACTAGGTTATACTCACAACGTAATGTCATAATATTATATCTCACCTTGACTCTGCTACATTTTTTCTAGATTATATCTTATATAAGACGAGATGCATATCCGCTTCACGCTTTTAATAACGAGGCTGCTGTGACAACAAGTTGACATGGAAGACTGGAAATCCAGCCCAGCGAGACCACAGACTGTCTGCTGGAGCTGGATATCTTAACATGCACTGACGGCTGTTTAAAACTTGGAGTACGAATTACATTGCCCAGAACCAGAAAACTAAAATTATTGTCATAAGCGCCGTTAATTGTAAGAAACTGTCGTGTCTACAATTTGAATAAATTATGTGATACTTTATTTAATAATTTTAAGATATACTTTTTTTACTAAAGGTAGGATAACACTTAATTGTCAGCCTCAGGAAATACCTGCAAACATATTTTTTAGAGAGATTTTTCTGAGTGATACTAATGCTTACTAGTTTTTTATAGAATGCAATATTTCCGGTCAGTGATCTTCGGCCAAATTCATTAGCCTCAGTAAACAAACGGACTCAAGGACAACAGATTTCTGCATTTTCATCACCAGTTGTTCGGGTGACTGTTGACATGCGGAAATACACTTCCGCTCCCCCAACACATTTTCCTTTATGCCTCCTAAAACGCCGACAATAAGGACAACCATTCGCACGTTATACTCCGGATAGAGCCTCCGAGGTTCGCCAAGAAGGTCCTGATATTTGGCTCGTTTCCCCCGTTCCTTTATATCAATGTTAGTTTCCACTTGGGCGGAAAACTCAATCACATACATAAAGTTTTAGGTTTAGGCAGCGATATACAAGATAGCAAAGGACTGAGGAAGTCACCTTGAAATACGCCCCTTTTAAATGTTATGGGTTCGGTAATAATATTTTGTGTTTCAGATGTTATAAAGAACCTTGATATTTAAAGTGACATTAGTCGCTCAATACATCGAACTAGGTTAAGAGGAACTTTAAGATCTTTAAGCAGATGCAACAGTAGTTCGTAAGATGTGTCAAATACTTTTTTGTAGTCAATCCACGCCATATTAAGGTTGTGTTTGTATCGCACTGAGTCTTTTGTGATTCATCTATTCATTAGGAGATTTTCTTTGCAACCATTGATTCCTCTTTTCACTCCTCGCTGCTCCCCTTCATCAGATACTATAGGATCAGCTGCACTCAATATTCTAGAATATAAGATCCTGGTGAAAGTTTTGAAGCAAGTATTGAGGCAAGTGATCGGACTATAGTTTTTGGGTTGTTTTAAATCCCCCTTCTTTGGTATCAATATAGTTCGGCCTTACACATATCACTCAGGAATTGTGTGTGTCCCCGTTGAGCCAAGAATCAACGATTTTAGCTAAATGTGGATATGTACTGGGGAATTTCTTCCACCAGTAGTTGTTGATACCAGTTGAACCAGGTGCAGAATAGTTTTTTACACCATCTAGGGCACTTTTTACCTTCTCCGGTGTGATCGGTGCACTCTCATGCTGGTCAAGCTGCTTGTCCGCACAACAGGCTCTAAAGTTAGTCAATGCTGGGGTGTCTAGTTGAAATGACTTTAAGACTTTGTAAACATTCTTCCAGAACTGTTCCACGACATTTGCTGATGGCAGATTTTTAATTGTTGGTGTTGAGTCTGCGAGAAAGCTAAAATTCTAGTTAAGAATTTATTTGTGTCTTTTATCCCTCTAGCCTTTTTTCTTCAAGCTGTTATTAATAACACCCAAGGATCGTATGCGGTCTAGGCAACGCTGTTTGATGATAAGAAGCATCATTTTGTTAATTAAATGGTATTTTTAGCTAATATATAAATTCCAATACACTTTGTATGCGTGATGCCTCTTTTCGCGTTAGATCTATTTTTTGGCTATTTGCTGCATTTAGCGTTCAGTCTTTTTAAGTGTCAAGTGAAAGCTGTCTTAGTGGTTGTTAGGGATAAGTTGTTTTGTAGCCTCATAAACAGCGTTGCTAAGTTTTTTAATTATCATTAGTATTATTGTATTACATATTTTGGTGTTATAACAAAAACATTTGTTTCGAATTCGCCATTGCCTATATTTTATATAAGTATTATACAAATATTATACATGTCAGTGTCTGTTTCTGCCATGTATATAAATATTCTCTTCATACAAAATAGACTAGACAAAGCAGATTGAAATACAAAACATACATTGGATTTTAGAAACATTGAGAATAAAATGAAAATTTGCATGTTCTCACTGCAGAGGACTTTTAAAAATAAGATTTACTTGTAAGAGTAATATGTTAAGATTTCTAATACTTGATTTTTTGACTTTTTAAATCTAATAACACAAAAACCTAAAATTTTAGGGAAAACTAATATAAATTTAAGAATAATAAAGCGGCCAAAAAATGCTTTTAATAAAACAAATTGTAAGTTCTTTTAGCTTAGCTTAAACCTGGCTAATTAGATTAGGCAGAAAATTGCTGTTTAGCTGTCATTTTAAAAATAAAAAGTTACTTAAGATCATTGTAAAGATCACAAAAAGATAATGGAAAAAATATACAGTGTAGAATTCAAAGCTGTGCCGTTTGGACGCTAAAAAACATAAAAAGAAAACTGTTCTTTAAAATATCAAAAACGATTTTAAATATTTATTTGTATGCTAGTATTTTGCAACGTTGTCATTACTTTACAAATTTTGGTTCATCAATTAGTTATCAAATCTAAGTGATTTAAAATAACTGCATACTTACTTTTTAAATGATATTAGACCTCTTTTATTAATGACCTAATCTTCCAAACTTAGCATTTTCTGGCTATTATTTGTATACGGAAACTAAAATAACTAAATTTTTAGGACAAACTTGACAAAAAAAGAGGTTTATAGCTCGCTGACAAAAAATTAAAATACTTAATAAGGCGTGACTGGCAAAAATTTATTTGATTGTTTAAATCAGCTACAGCTTAAAAGATGACGACTGGCCAGCGGTGCCAAATAGATATAAAAATAATTAGTTTAAGGAAGTTCGCCGAATTTCCACCAGGCAATGTAGTAAAGTAAATCAATAAAATAAATTTAAGAGGTAAGGAGGCAACTTAGAAGTTCTTATTCTTTTGACTACCCTTTAAACCCTTGACGCCTATTTACATTAGTCTGTTTTATTTCAAAGTAATTCTGTTAAATTTTAAGGTAGTTCTTTTTTTCTTCTTTGATGGCCTTACAAGCTAGTGTATTGCTTTCTTGATTTCAATAAATTTATTAAATTGTTATTTCTGCTTAATGCTAGCACAAAACCCTTTTTGATTCAAACATTCTTGGTATAATACTTGCTTTAAATATCAGTGGTTAAATCATTAAATACTAGCCCAAAGTAATGACATCTTTCCTAAAGCATTTGATTACAAATAGCTAACACAATTTGTTGCTAATGCACTAAACATTTAAAACCATATATATTTTGAAATCCATAAAACCAGAATAAACAAAACAATTTTAGCAAATAAAAACACCCGCGATAGACAGACCTTGTAGGTGGAAGGGGAGCTTTTCCTCGTCAGATGCGGTACTTGCCCTTTATAGCACTCGTGAAGTCTTAACCGACGTTTCGAGTTTTGGGTGGGTGAGTTAGTTTTCCTTCTTCCTCTTCTTTCTTTTTCTCTATCATAAAATTTGGAAAATAATGATGATGGTACTCCCGAAAGTAAAGTATTCCGGAGGTAAAATACCCCTCCAATCGAATCTCCGGGCAAGGGGTGCATTTGGGGGGCCACCATCAAAATGTCTAATATCATTTACTAATATATGTGGGCTTAACTCCAACGTAAACTCTGTTCACCATTATCTTAAATCTTTTAAACCCCACATATAATTTTTGTTACCGAAACTCAAATAAACATCAATAAACAAAAATGTCGTTGAAATCTGGCTTATGCTAGGGTTTCTAACCTCGAATCGGGTAGGCCTGATATTCTTTGGCTTACTTACCTTTAGATCTTCTACCAAATTCATCTGCTGTATATACCGATCCCCATCTGATAATTCTCAATCCGAGTTCTTTGGCTTTATTTCAATAAAGATTGACACTATTATTTCCTAGTTTCCATTGGCCGAAGTAATCGTCTTTGGAAATTTTAATGTTCACAATAAGGACTAGTTAGGTTATTCAAAAACTGGCACTCAAGGCAGAGTAGCCGAAAACCTACCTACTTCCCCGGGGTTCCCAACCATAATTCTAATCCCTAGATATGTTTCTAACTTCTAACCCTGAACTCTACCAAGCATCAGTAACTGCCCCCCTGGTTGCTCATGGCTTGGTCACTGTATCATACTCCATACTTTCGGAGGCAACTGAGTATACACCTCCACGCACTGTCTGGCACTATAACTCGCCTGGCTGGGATGGTCTGAGAGATTTCTTTGGCACCTACCCTTGGGATCCTACCTGCTTTTCCACTCTCGATCCCTGCGAAATTTGCAAACAACTTACCGAAACAATTTAACTAGGCATTGAGACCTATATTCCTCATACCAAAAAGAACTCCAAATCACAAACCATGGTTTTCTAAATCCTGTGACAAATCCAGACTTTTAAAAATTCAAGCCCACAAAAAGCAGTAAATTCTTCTGGTATTTTGCCAAAAACATAAGTCAAAACTTTTGCACAAATTCTTTTTCACCCCTAATCTCTGAAGATAAAATTGTTTCTACCTCTAAAGAAGAAGCCGAATTATTTGCCAAACAATTTGCTGCAAATTCTACTCTCGATCCTCCCGTTAATCTTTCTCTTTCAACAGTTGCTCCTGTTGCTTATAAAATGTCCGATATCATTTTTAAAGTCAAACAGATCAAGCATATCCTTTTCTCTCTTAATACCAAAAAAATCGTTTGGGCTGGATGGCATACCAGCAATCGTCTTGAAAAAATGTGCCCCTGAGCTTGCACTCATCTTAACTCGCCTATTTCGACTCTCTTCTCTCGGAGAGCTGGAAAGCTTCACGTATGCAACATGTCCCCAAGAAAGGATGCAAAACTCTCACTTCCAACTATAGACCTATATCTCTTCTTTTTGTTGTTTGCAAAGTAATTGAAAAATTCATTAATTTCCAAATCTTAAAGTATTTAGAAAAACACAAAATTTTACATGACAGACAGTATGGATTCAGTTTCAGAAGCTCCACAACTTATCTTTTTTCCTTTGTCTCACACAACTGGAACAAGTCCTTCGAGTTTCTTGGTGAGTCCCAGATCAAGTATGGCATGATGGGCTTCTTAACAAACTTCCTTTTTACGGTCTTTCACCTAAGCTTTGTTCTTGGCTCTCAGGTTTCCTTTCGAATCAACGTATATCAGTTGTTGTAGATGGTCATTCTTCCAGCTTCTATCTAATTAACCACCAATTAAGCACCAACTCTTCTTCACATCGACGATCTTCTTTTTTCCACAAACAATCCTATCCATAGTTTTGCTGACGATAGTACTCTTTACTCTAATATTCAATTTTTTAAGCCACCCTGTAATTCTAATTTGAAAAACAAGCGCAGGTCAATGCAGATATATCCTTCACAAGACCTTAAAGTAATCTTGGATAGGGGCGCAATGAATTTTGTCCAGTTTAATGCCTTCAAAACACAGTCATGTTCGCTATGGCGTAAAAAGTCAGCCAATTCTCATCCGTTATATATGAGTGGCCAAATTCTGCAGAACAAAAAATCGTTTAATTTTGTGGGTGTTAATTTTGATAATAACCGTAACTGGCACAAACACATTATATTCATAGCCTCAGCAGCTTTAAAAAAGCTTGTCTTATTATGCGTCTTATTAATGATCCCCTACTTACATAAAAGCTTCCTTGTTTTGCCCACCGACGAGCTGTAGGGATCTGTCCCTCTTTTATAGGTATTTTTAAGGCTTTTGCTCCGGCAAGTTGGTTAGTATAATTTCTCCCTTAGCAACACCCAACAGACCAACACATAGTGCCACTTTTATGCATCCCTTTACAGTCCAACTTGAGAGGCCCCGAACTTCCATCCTTGTTTGTTCCTTCATCCCTAGAGTGTCCAGACTATGGAACCTGCTACCCCCAGAAGTTTTTCCTTTTCCCCCAAATTTCCAAATATACATTTTTACAAAATTTAAAAACTGTTTTGCTGTTAGAAATATTTAAGGTATTTGGAGACGGCTATAATAATTCTCGCTTTGGCTTGTGACATGTTCTAATTTAGCTACTAAAGATAGTTTTTTTGTGAAATTCTAATTTCCTTTATTATAACTTGGTTAACAAATATTTTCGGAATTTAGTTTCATTTACTAAACAATAAATTAGTGAAAAATTCTTTTAATACCAGAAATAATTGCAATAGTTTTTATTTTTCACTTATAAAATATAATATTTTCAATATAAATTAAAATGCGCTTTACAATAACTCTGTTCTAAACAAGTAAGCCCAAAGAGTTTTATATCATTTTATATAAATTGTTATTTTTATTTTTTATTTTTTGAATTCTTAAAATGACATTAAAAATCATTTTTGTTTTACCTATTCTGATAATTTACAGGGTGATTAAGAAATAATCCCTAAAAATTAAAAGTGGTACTGATATGCTTCTAGAAGCGAGATACAAAAAACACCATAAAAAGCAAACAAAGTGTCGAAAATATATTGGATATTCTTTACAGAAAACTTGGCCAATGTCACTTGACAAATAATGGCGTAGCGCAATGAAATATATTATATATATTTAATATATATATATATAAAGTATATCAATTTATTTATATTTTAATTTGATATATTATATAATATATATATATATATATATATATATATATATATATATATATATATATATATATATATATATATATATATATATATATATATATATATATATATATATATATATATATATATATATATTATATATATATATATATATATATATATATATATATATATATATATATATATATATATATATATATATATATATATATATATATATATATATATATATATATATATATATATATATATATATATATATATATATATATATATATATATATATATATATATATATATATATATATATATATATATATATATATATATATATATATATATATATATATATATATATATATATATATATATATATAATATAAATAATAATAATAATATATAAAATGTGGAAGGGTAGTCTTGACCGACTAGTTGAATACAAAGATTCCAAATTCTTGGGGATTCGGTCTAGGGCTGAAGTAAAACTCTTTTTACTAAACGCCGAGCAATATAAAGAAAAATTTTTACAATCAAAAAATTAATCTACAAATGCAACTTATTGTTTTAAAACAGTAATATTTAACAATAAAAACTTACGTGCAAAGTGAGTTTTCTTAAGGCTAGAGTCATTATAAGAAACATAATCAATTTATTGTTTTACATCTTAGTGCTCATAATTTTTGAATTTAAATATTTTTAACAATTGTACATTTTAGTGTTTTCTATTTCTCAAGATGTTCTAGAAAACACTAAAATGTATAATTGTTAAAAAATTTAAATTCAAAAATTATGAGCACTAAGATGTAAAACAATAAATTGATTATGTTTCTTATAACGACTCTAGCCTTAAGAAACTCACTTTGCACGTAAGTTTTATTGTTAAATATTACCGTTTTAAAACAATAAGTTGCATTTGTAGATAATTTTTGATTGTAAAGATTTTCTTTATACGTTATAAAAAGTTTACTTCAACCAGAGATAATACAAGAATTTGAATCTTTATAAATTTATATATATTATATAGAAAATACTTTAATAAGTTTTATTGTTAAATATTACCGTTTAAAATATAAAATATATATATATAATTATATATATTATATATGAATATATTTATATATATTATATATATATAAATATATATATATATAATTATAATATATATATATATATATATATATAATATATATATATAATAATTATATATAAATTATAATTTATATATAATATATATATATATATATATATATATATATATATATATATATTGCTTAATATCAATTATTGAGTAAAGATTCATTTCAAGTTTGTGCAAAAATTGAGGCATATAGGCTACCAAGGCAGCCTCTTGAAGGCTATTGGTGCTAATTCCATTTCATTTTCACCAATCTCCAATTGAGTCTTGTATACTTCTACGCTGTATAAGCCAGCTGTTGGTTGATATATTTGTGGCTCATTTCCGGTTCACACAATATCCCTTAGTCTTTTGCTATTCAATCTTCACATTCCCAGGATATGGTGGTTGTTTTTCCCTCATCGTCCCACATTCCTGCACTTGTGTCCCAATGGTTATGAGCTATGTGTAGGTGTCTCTTAGTTCATGTCCTTTGTAACGCCCTTATATTGTGTAGTGCCCAGATAGTGTTTACCTACTTTGATCCTGTAGTAGTTCTTCCTTCGTTCTTTTGGGTGGGCCCCTTATGAAGATTTTTCCATGTCTAATTCTACTGAGGCTTCCCCAGTATTCCTCGTGTTTGTTTCGGATCCATTCCCCGGTTTGTCCTCGTGCTGTGGTTTTGGTCACTCCAAGGGCAGGCTCTGGTCCAAAGTATGATGTGGTTAGTTGTGGTTAGTTGTGGTTGTGGATCTCTGTCTTGCAAGCTCATCCGCTTTTTCGGTGCCTTCTATTTCCCGAGTGTCCTGGTACCCACAAGAGAGTTATTCTGTTGACCATTTAGGCAGCTATCTAAATACTGAGTTGTCCTACCAATACATTTTTTGGGGCAGTTAATGCTAGGTATTGAGTATACTACATTATATTTTTCTTTTTTGATACAACACTCTTTTAAAAAGTAAATGAAGGGCTAGAAGGTATTTAGCTAAACTTAACTATATTTTCTGACACTTCTTGTGTGTAGGGCATTGCAATGTACAACAGTATGTAGAACAATACAATACTTATGATAGGTGTTTCTATAAGACTTTCTATATTTTAAATAATTTTTATATCTTTAAGTCTGTATAAATGTTTTTTTTTTTAATTTTTTAAGTTGGTCGGTAAAATACTTAGACTTTTCCTCCGGATGTTTTTATAATCACCGTTCAAGAACTCCTTCTTTGCCAAAAAGCCTGTTAAGTTATGGACCTTTCCAAGTCAGCTTTTTGTCCGGTGTTATCCAAGTTACGATCTTGAACTGGACTATCGTAAACCACCTAAAATCGTTTGTGCTTATCGACATTTCTATCAAAACCGTTTATTTGTGAACCTTTAAGGTCAAGTTCAAAATCGTATTTGTCGGCAATTTTCATACATAGCTCTTAAAGGGTAAATTGATTACTTTGGAAGATGATATTATTGGTTTGTATTGTATTAATTAGGTCATGTATACAAGGTGTTTCATAATGATGTGCTGAATTTTGGGGTGTAATTTCTCTGGTCATTTTATAAAGAAAATTTATATGAATATATATTTGAGACTGAAAACATTAAAAAAAATCTATTTTATTCGGATATTTTTTAAATTTACTAAAAGCATCTTGTTTATCTTGGGACAGTCCACCAAGGCTTAAAACCTAAGTATCGTGGTAAGGGGAAATTTATGAACAAGGTACTTAAATATTTATCTGGAGATTTGGAGGAGAAGGGAAAACCTGCGCGGGCAGTGGGTTACACAGTCTAGCCTAGGGATAAAGGAACGAACAAAGTAAGTTTCGGGGCTTCTCAAGTTGGACAGATAAGGAATGCATAGGTGTGGCATTACGTGTTGCTTTTTCGGGAGCTGCCAGAGGAGGAATTATACCTGTAGACATAAGATCATTAATAAGGCTAACAGCTCTTCTTATAATGGTATCAAACATGAGCACAGTATTTGAAGAAGTGTCTGATTTGGAATACATACAAAGTAAGTACATGGCACGAAAGAGGAATCCAAGCTTTTTTTAAGCTGCTGTATTTTCCAAAGTAACGGCCACAGTATTAAATGACTTTTTGTTCTACAGAAACTTGGCCCTTTATATGCGAAGGATAAGTATTGGAAGACTTTTTTGTGACAGCAAACATGATTGTGTTTTACTAATTTAAGATCCTGAAAAAGAAATATCCGCGCTAACCTGCTCTTTTTTTCCAAATCAGGCTTAGAGACCGGCTTAAGGAACTAAATATTAGAGTGAAGGGTACCATCGTCAGCAAAACCATACATGGGATTGATTAAATCCTTAATCTAAAAAAGAAATAAAGTTTGTGACAGTACCCAGCTTTGAGACACCCCAGCATTAACTTGGTGAAGACTGAAAGAGTAACGATCTTCAATAACTAATATACAGAGATTAGAAAGAAAACTGAAGAGCCCAGTACGAAGTTTAGGTGGAAGACCGTAGGACGAAAAAAATATTATTTACAATTGTACTGCACTTTATAACCAACCAATGTTTTTAAGATCTTTCGCTAAAGAAGATAGTTTAAAAGCATGTAAAATGTCTTTTATATTACTTGGTTTTTATCTTTAATGAACACTCGATACATAACATAACAAAGTTTCATTTAAAAAAATAAATTATTTTTAACGGTTGACAAACGCACTCTAAAGATAAATGTCCTTTTTAAAAATAAAAAAGGCTTTTATTCCAAATAAAATTTAAAAAGCGCACATGTTAAGTATTGACTTGAAAGTTGAAGCTAACATTATTTATTTTTCGCTTTATTGTCTTTCTGTCCAAATTACTTTCAAAATTGCATGAAGTTTAAAATATGTGCCGTGTACGGAGTGATATAAATAAGTACAAGGCTTATACTTACGGAGGTTAAGCAACTTTAAAGCATAATAAAAGATTTAGTCTCTTTTGATCTTTATGGCAAGCCACGAAGGCTTGTATAAAACAGAAGTGTGGGTTCCTGGTTTTTAGATGTTTAACCACCTCCGCTCCGTTAATGCTGTCCATGCACCGAAACAGGCAGATATTGCCTTTCACAGCACTTTTTAGACAACGCGGTAGTGCCACCACGGACGTTATACAAATAACTACTACCTCTGAACTACCCCTTATAAACGTCCTCCAGGCGAGACCTACACTTTAACGTGGATTCCGAACCACACCCAACGGCACACGCTGTTCACTGACGATCACCCACCCAGTTATTGACCGTGTCCGCGCTCCTTAACTTCGCCGATCTCACAGAAAATGGTGTTCGCACGCGGCAAAGGCCGTTATACCTACAAGAAGTATGAGATATGTTTATGTGAAAAATATTTTTGGGCTATAGCAGTGGTAAAGGAGATTTTTCTAGCCTAAGGCGATACCACCCCACTTGCCCTTTAAAGGACTCGTGAAGTGTTATAGGACGTTTCGAGTTCTGGGTGGATAAGTCAGTTTTCCTTCTTCCTTTTTTTTCTTTTTCTTTTTCTTAATCATAAAATTTGAAAATAATGATGATGGCAAGGTAAGGCTAAGGTAAAATACCCCTCCAGTCGGATCTTCGGGTGAGAGGTGCATTTTGGGGGCCACCATCGGAATTTGAAATCATTTACCAATATATGTTGGCTTAACTTTCACGTAAACTCTGTTTACCATCATCTTTTATCTTCCAAACCCCACATATTGTATCTTACCAAATCCAAAATAAGTTCCAAAACATCAACCAACCACCTCTTTTCATCTTTTCGTCTGGCCGTATGTGCTTAGATTCGTAATGATATGGCTTGTGCCAGACTTTTAAACCTCGAATCAGGTCGACCTGATAGTCTTTGGCTAAAACCTACCTTTAGCTGTTCTACCAAATTTATCTGCTGTATATACCCGTCCTCATCTGGTAATTCACACACCGAGTTCTTTTACTTTCTTTTATTAAAGATTGACACTATTAGTTCCCAGTTTCTATTGGCCGAAGAAATCGTCCTCGGAGATTTTAATGTTCACAATAAGAACTGGCTACGTTCTACAAAAACTAACACTCGAGACAGAGCAGCCGAAACCTTCGCAATCAGTAACTCGCTTACCAATCTAATAATGGAAAGCAAGCGCAGAGTAATGAAATTATTTGTTACCCCAGACCTTCAACTAGTTTTGCATTGAGGCTCAAAAACACCCTCATGTTCGTTGTCGCGAAAAAAGACTACCATTACTTATTGTTTATATAGGTACTTATAAGCGGCCAAGTTCTATGGAATATTCAACCTTGTGGGTATTACCTTTGAGGACGATCTTAATCGCCACAAGCATAATAAGTATACCTATAACCACAGCAGCCTCAAAAAATCTTAGATTTATCTTTTTAGCCAAAAATTATTTTTCCTCTTTAATATGTGTACTTTGTATGTATCCCAAATCCAACCCGGTCCAGAATATTCTTTCATGTTTGGAGAATGGCGTCTCTTAGCATACTTAATTCTATTTGAAAAAATACCGTTCGCCTTATTAATTTCCCTACTCTTAGAAGAAAGCTTCCTTCTTTTGCCCATCGACGAGCTGGGGGAGGGGGGAACTGTCGCCTTATTTGTAGGTGTTTTTGCGGCTTTAGCTCCGAGAAATTAGCCAATATTATCCTTTTTCTAGCGGCTCCCAATAGGGTAATATAAAGTGCCACTTTCATGCATCCCTTAGGTAAAGGTCCTTTGCTATTCCTCCAAATCTTTAAGTCTCGTGTCAATAAACTACCTCTTACTCCCCTAAATCACCTTTGCTACGTTAGTACTTAAGCTTTAGCCTTCGTGCCCAAAGGTCAAAAAATCCCACCACCAAACTGAATAAGGATTATATATCTTACCTTGTTGACCGCAATTATTGAATTGTTATTTAAATCTCTGATTTATTTTGAATCATTTTTGTCATTAAATAAAAACGATAATTGATATGTGTATACACATGGGAGAGCAAATAATGTACTAAATGCAATAGCATGGTCATAAATTGTTCAGGTATTTAACATGGTTATATGAATGTCAAAGCTCGAATATGTGGAAATTCGGTGCATGTGCAATGTATGCAAGAAATTCATAATTATGTGGTTAGTTTGGTTAAATATTTGTTTAATATATGCTATTTTGTGCCATTTAACAGCATTGGAACTTTGGTAGTTTTCACATTCTGCGTAGGTTAACCTCTAAATTTTAGAAATTTCTTCAAAACTAAATTTTAGAATCACGCTTTTTTTCCAACTAAAATCAAATATGCTTATAAGGGTAGTAAGAAAAGCTATTGTACAATAATGTTAATGTTGAAAAAAGAGTTAAAGTTCGTAATAATACGTAAACCCAAACAAGCACTTTACTGGTAAGTTTATACATTTACGGATAAGAGTTATTGATGTGATATAGACAAGCATATTAAAATGTAAATTATGTGCATAATCAACAAAATAGTTTCACACACTAAAAAGAACATTTAAACCATAAACCGCGATTCTCTTAATCCTATGATTAAGCTAGACTTCTTCAAATACAAATATATGTAGGCTTAACTCCAACGTAAACTCTGTTCACCATTATCTTCAATCCTCCAAACTCCACAAACTATTTCTCACTGAAACCCAAGTAAGTCCCAAAACAGCAACCAACCACCTCCTTTTCCCAGGTTATAAACTCATTTAATCTTTTCGACCCCATGGCGGCGTTTGTGCTTACGTTCGCAACGACCTGGCTTGTGATAGGGTTTCCAACCTCGAATCGGGTAGGCCTGATATTCTTTGGCTTAAACTTTCTTTCAGATCTTCTACCAAATTGATCTGCTGTATATACCGGTCCCCGTACGACAATTCCTACAACGAGCTCTTTGATTTCCTTTCAATAAAGATCGACAATATTATTTCCCAGTTTCCATTGGCCGAAGTAATCGTTCTCGGGGATTTTAATCTTCATAATAAGGATTGGCTAGGATCCACAAAAACTGATACACAAGGCAGAGCAGCAGAAAATTTCGCAATCAGCAACTCGCTCACCAATCTAATCATGGAACCTACCTACTTTCCTAGGGTTCGCACCCATAATTCTAACCCCCTAGATCTCTTTCTTACTTCCACCCCCGAACTCTATCAAGCATCAGTAACTGCTCCCCTTGGTCGCTCTGACCATGGTTTGGTCACCGTATCTTACTCCACTCATTTTGAGGCAACTGAAAGCATGCCGCCACGAACCGTCTGGCACTACAATTTGGCCGACTGGGATGGTCTGAGAGATTTCTTTGCCAGCTACCCTTGGGATTGATTGATTGACCCTTGGGATTCTACCTGCTTTTCTACTTTCGATCCTTCCGAAATATGTAAACAAATTACCGAAACAATTCAACTAGGCATTGAGACCTATATTCCCCACACTAAAAAGAACCCTCTAACTTCAAATCACAAACCGTGGTTTTCTAAATCCTGTGACAAAGTCAGACTTTTAAAAATTCAAGCCCACAAAAAGTTTCTTCAAAACCCCAGTCCCGAAAATCAACAGGCTAGCATCGAAGCGAGAAATCAGTATAATCAGACTATCTCAGAAGCAAAAGACCGTTTTAACAATCGAATAAAAGATAAAGTTCTCTCTTGCTCAAATGGCAGTAAAGCTTTCTGGTACTTTGCCAAAAATATTAGTCAGAACTTTTGCACCAATTCTTTTCCACCCCTAATCACTGAAGATGGAATTGTCTCTACCCCCAAAGGAAAAGCCGAACTATTTGCCAAACAATTTGCTGCCAATTCTACGCTTGATCCTCCTATTAATCTTCCCCTTCCAACAGTTGTCCCTGTTTCTCATAAAATGTCCGATACAATTTTTAAAGTCAAACAGATCAGGCGTATTATTTCTTCTCTTAATACTAAAAAATCGTCTGAGCTGGATGGCATACCAGCAATCGTCTTAAAAAAATGTGCTCCCGAGCTTGCACCCATCTTAACTCGCCTCTTTCGAATCTCTTACGACACAGGCATTTTCCCGGAGAGTTGGAAAGCTGCACGTGTGCAACCTGTCCCCAAAAAAGGATCCAAAAGTCTCACTTCCAACTATAGACCTATATCTCTTCTTTCAGTTGTTTGCAAAGTAATGGAAAAATTCATTAATTCCCAAATCTTAAAGTATCTGGAAAAACATAAGATCTTACATGATAGACAATATGGATTCCGTCACAGTAGATCCACAGCTGATCTTCTTTCCTTTGTCTCACACAACTGGAACAAGTCTCTAGAGTTTCTTGGTGAATCCCAGATCGTTGCTCTTGACATATCCAAAGCTTTCGATCAGGTCTGGCATGATGGGCTTCTTAACAAACTTCCTTCTTACGGTCTTCCACCTAAGCTTTGCTCTTGGCTTTCCAGTTTCCTTTCTAATCGACGTATATCAGTTAGTGTAGATGGTCATTCCTCCAGCTTCTACCAAATTAATGCAGGGGTGCCCCAGGGCTCAGTGCTGGCATCTACGCTGTTTCTTTTACACATTAACGATCTTCTCTCTTCCACAATCAATCCCATTCACAGTTTTGCTGACGATAGTACCCTCCACTCTAGTATTTAATTTCTTAAGCCACCGTGTAATCCTGATTTCGAAAACAAGCGCAGGTCAATGCAGATATCTCTTTCACAAGACCTCAAACTTATCTTGGATTGGGGCGCCAAAAATCTTGTTCAGTTTAATGCCTCGAAAACACAGTCATGTTCGCTGTCGCGAAAAAAGTCTGCAAATGCTCATCCCTTACATATGAGCGGCCAAGTTTTGCAGAACAAAAAGTCGTTTAATCTTGTCGGCGTTACTTTTGAGAATAACCTCAACTGGCACAAACACATTTTATCCATAGCTTCGGCAGCTTCAAAAAGATTGGATTTCTCTTCCGAGCCAGAAAATATTTCTCTTCTTCCAATCTGTACACTCTGTATGTATCCCAAATCAGACCCTCTTTAGAATATTGTTCTCATGTCTGGGGAATGGCGTCCCCTACAACACTTAGCATTCTGGACTCCATTGAAGAAGAGCCGTTCGTCTTATTAATGATCAACGCTCACAGAAAGGCTTCCTCTTCTTGCCCACCGACGAGCTGTAGGGGATCTGTCGCTCTTCTATAGTATTTTCACGGCTTCTGCTCAGGGAGTTGGCCAGTATAATTCCTTCTCTGGCAGCTCTCAACAGAGTAACACGTAGTGCAACTTTTATGCATCCTTTTACAGTTCAGTTAGAGAGGCCCCGAACTTCCCGCTTTCTTCGTTCCTTCATCCCTAGAGTGTCAAGACTATGGAACCTGCTGCCCGCAGAAGTTTTTCCTTCTCCTCCCAATCTCCAAAAATTTAAGTCCCGTGTGAACAAACTCCCTCTCACCACACTGAAGACATCCACGGTACGTTAGTACTTAGGCATCAGCCTTCGTGGACTGTCCCAAGATAAAAAAAAACTCTTCATCATTCTGTTAATTCTTCTCTTTTAACAGGTCCTCATTAAATGTTATAAATAATATTTAAACCCAAGCAGATCAAGGGCATCCGTACTTTCCTTAGCATTAAAAATCCTTTGGGCAAAAAGACATACCATCTTAAAAAATGTGCTCCTGAACTTGTATCTATCTTAACTTGCATTTTTTGGATTTCTTAAGGAGAGCTAAACAGTTGCAAGTCGCTTAAAAAGAGTCAATATCATCTTTCCTTTTTATAATACAACTATCTCTTTTTTAGGTATGTGTAATGTATTGGAAAAATTTGTCGGTTTATGCATTTTAAAACTTTCTGAAACAAACTTATTCCAGGCCTATAAGTACAGATTTTATTACAAAAGATCGACAGCAGTGATATTCTCTCATTTTTTTCACATAACTAAAACAAGTCTCTTGACTGTTTTGACGAACGCCAGATCATTGCCCTTACATATCTACGATCTTTGACCAGGGTAGGTATGCTGCGCTCCTTAACATTTTTTCCTTACGGTGTTCCACTCAAACTGGCACCAACTCTCTTACTTTTTAACATACAGAATCTTCTCTTTTCAAAGATATACCCCATTCATACTTTTGATGATGATAGTACCCTAAGTTTAATGCGCATTTTCTTTAGGCAGTCGCTAGTGTAATTTAGAAAACTGATATCTCTTTTAGTTTAATGCTTTAATAACACAATTATGAGTATGTTCTATAGCGTCGTAGCGGATTTATGTTTTGGAAAGTTCTTGTTTGGCATATTCGCCAAAAAAGTTTTTATACAATGGGACCGCTTCGATCCTGGGCCTAGGGTATAGCGTCTGAGTGTGCTTAGCCCTATTGACCCCTATGAACTAGCAGAACTCTAAAAAAAAAATAATAAATATATAAAATAATATATATATATATATATATATATATATATATATATATATATATATATATATATATATATATATATATATATATATATATATATATATATATATATACATATCTATATAAGGGTGCCACAGATTCGAGTGCATGCATGGGGATCTCGGAAACCGTAAGAGATACGAAGTCGGTTAAATTATGGCAAAGTTGCGCATTTAGGTGCCTAACAACATGCCGATTAGAAAGTTGTAAAATTCCAAGTACTTCCGGAGATATCCGGAAAAAAACGAAATTTGCCGATTTCGTTTTAATTTTTTTCTGATGTTATTTAAAGAGATATGGAAAAACAAAAGACACTTTCTTATGGCCACTTTTAAGCTCTACAAAACAGCGTTAAGAGATTTTTCGTACGACGTTTCGTTTTCGTTAAACCATCATCAACTTTATTTTTTTAAATGCGGCACTCAATTGTTTATTGCATTTTTTTGAAGCAGTTATAATCCCAATTACAATGATGTACAACACTTAATATTTTTCTGTTAAATAAACATATTTTCCATTAGAGACAATGAGTAAGACAAGGAACGCACATCAGTTCTTATAGGGGCGTTCCATATTTGTTAATAAATATTAAGTGTTATACATTTTTGTAATTGGGATAATAAAGGGTTCAAAAAAATTAAATAAAAAACCAAGGTCCATATTTAAAAAAATAAAGTTGATAATGGTCTAACAAAAACGAAACGTCGTACGGAAAATCACTCAACGCTGTTTTGGAGAGCTTAAGAAGTGTCCATGAGAAAGTGTCTTTTGTTTTTCCCTATCTCTTTAAATAACGTCAGAAAAAAATAAAAACGAAATCAGCAAATTTCGGTTTTTTCCGGATATCTCCGAAAGTACTCGGAATTTTACTTCTTTCTAATAGCATGTTGTTAGGTACCTAAAGCAACTTTGCCATAATTTAACCGACTTCGTATCTCTTACGGTGCCGATCCCCATGCATGCACTCGAGAAAAAAAATATATATGATAAATAATATATATATATATATATATATATATATATATATATATATATATATATATATATATATATATATATATATATATATATATATATATATATATATATATATATATATATATATATATATATATATATATATATATATGTATGCACTTTCTTTTATTTAACGTTTTTCTAAACAAGATTTATTTGCAAAAATACCAACTAGAAGCGTTCTAGTTTATTATTTATTATATATTGCTGGCTTATCAAATAAAATTTAACGAATGGGCAATAAATTTAATATTCGCACTACCTTTAAAAATCAAGACACTATTAGATCTAAAGTAACAAAAACAAAACCATACAATATTAGCAAAAACACAAAAAAATGTTATTTTAAAAGATACCTGGTAAATGAATTTAATATAGGTGGAACCGGATCATTAGTCAAACGCACAAAAGAACATCGAACATACATTTAAAACGGTCTTTTTTTTAATGTTTTGAATTATAATTGAATTTGGTTTTGTTTTACATCGTCATGAAATTTATGAAAAAAATAAGAGAAGGAAGCGATAACTTAGTCAACCCTGTGTTTACATTCATGTTTCTGGTCCAATTTTATCTACGTAATTTTGCTTGGAAGTGTTTTTGTATTAGCGAGAAAGGTATTAAGTAAAAATGAGACTGCTTCATCTTTTTACTGCTTAGTAGTTATAAAAACATTTTTTATTGACTTCTTATAATAAATTGTTAGAAGAACTTCCATACTTTCATAAAATAAAATATTAAGTTTGTACTTTAAAAAATAAAGCCCATGAGGACTAAAAAAAACGTTCTCTTGTTTTTTTTTTTTTATAGAGGTTAAATTTATTTTAAAAGATAAGCTTAAGATAAAGTAGAGACTTTATTGGGCTACTAATTATTATACTTAGACAGCAAAAATGGTATTATTATCAAATTAATATACCAATTTATCTTTAAAAAATGACATTGATAATTTACTATAAAAAATAAAAACGCCCAATATCGAAATTTGGGGTTTATTACGTTGGTAACACGTAGCCTTGTTATCTCAGTTGTCGAGCTCACGTTACGTGACAGTTTGACCGTAAATACACATATTACATACGATTGCGAACCTAAACAAATTACTCCTTATATGCTTTCGAATGCTCAATGCGAAACCATGCAAATTCGGTAATAATAATCCCGCTCCATTTGGGGACCGCATTATGTGGATGGGCCGAAATGAAATTATGCAGAGTACGCGGGCAATCCTGTCAATTAATTTTGATTGCGATTGCAAATTTTGTCCTTAATACAGTAGGTAAACCTAACCCAAACATAATTTAATATAGGCCGGAAAACATAACTTACCACAGCTAAATTCAGTGTGTTATAAAATTTAAAAAAACGTCGCTACTTTTATACATTACTCCTGTTTATTTTTACCAAGTGGCCAAAAAATAAGTTCTAGCCTTATCTTTTTTTTTTATCTTGGGACAGTCCACGAAGGCTGATGCCTAAGTACTAACGTACCGTGGGTGTCTTAAGTGTGGTGAGAGGGAGTTTGTTCACACGGGACTTAAATATTTGGAGATTGGGAGGAAAAGGCAAAACTTCTGCAGGCAGCAGGTTCCATAGTCTTGATACTCTAGGGATGAAGGAACAAAGAAAGCGGAAAGTTTGGGGCCTCTCTAACTGATCTGTAAAAGGATACATAAAAGTTGCACTACATGTTGCTCTGTGGAGAGCTGCCAGAGAAGGAATTATACTGGCCAACTTCTCTCAGCAAAAGCCGTAAAAATACCTATAGAAGAGCGATAGACCCCTACAGCTCGACGGTGGGCAAGAAAAGGAAGCTTTTCTGTAAGTGTGGAATCATTAATAAGACCAACAGCTCTTCTCTGAATGGAGTCAAGAATGCTAAGTGTTGTAGAAGATGCCATTCTCCAGACGTGAGAACAATATTCTAAAGAGGGTCTGATCTGGGATACATACAGAGTATACAGATTAGAAGGAGAGAAATACTTTCTAGCTCGAAAAAGAAAATCAAGCTTTTCTGAAGCTGCTGAGGTTATGGATGTAATGTGTTTGTGCCAGTTAAGGTTATTCTCAAAAGTAACACCCTCAACGGATGCGCATTGGCTGACTTTTTACGCCATAGCGAACATGACTGTTTTTGAAGGCATTAAACTGGACAAAATTTTTGGCTCCCCAATCCAAGATTACTTTTAGGCCTTGTGAAGGAGATATCTGCATTGACCTGCGCTTGTTTTCCAAATCAGAATTACATAGTGGCTTAAGAAATTGAATACTAGAGTGGAGGGTACTATCGTCAGCAAAACTATGAATGGGATTAATTGTGGAAGAGGGAAGATCGTTAATGTGTAGAAGAAACAGCGTGGGTACCCGCACTGAGCCCTGGGGCACCCCAGCGTTAATTTGGTATAAGCTGAAAGAATGACCATCTACAGTAACTGATATACGTCGATTAGAAAGGAAACTGAAGAGCCAAGAGCAAAGCTTAGATGAAAGACCGTAAGAAGGAAGTTTGTTATACGCCCATCATGCCAGACCTGATCGAAAGTTTTAAATATGTCAAGATCAACGATCGAGGGACTTGTTCCAGTTGTGTGAGACAAAGGAAAAAAGATCTTCTGTGACGGAATCCATAATGTCTATCATGTAAGATCTTGTGTTTTTCTAGATACTTTAAGATTTGGAAATTAATGAACTTTTCCAGTACTTTACAAACAACAGAAAGAAGAGATATATGTTTATAGTTAGAAGGGAAAGTTTTGCATCCTTTTTTGGGGACAGGTTGCACACCTGCAGCTTTCAAAGTTTCCGGCAAATTTCCCGTGTAGTAAGAGATTCGAAAGAGGCAAGTTAGGATGGGTGCAAGCTCGGGAGCACATTATTTTAAGACGATTGCTGGTATACCATCCAGCCCAGACGAATTTTTAGTATTAAGAGAAGAAAGAATACGCTTGATCTGTTTGACTTTAAAAAATGATATCGGACATTTTAAGAGAAACAGGGGATACTGTTGGGAAAGGAAGATTAATAGGAGGATCAAGCGTAGAATTGGAGCAAATTGTTTGGCAAATAGTTCGGCTTTTCCTTTAGAGGTAGAAACAATTCCATCTTTAGAGTTTAGGGTTGGAAAAGAAATTGTGCAGAAGTTTTGACTAATATTTTTGGCCAAGGACGAGAAAGCTTTACTGCCATTCGAGCAAGAGAGAACTTTATCTTTTATCCGATTGATAAAACGGTCTTTTGCTCCTAAGATGGTCTGATTATACTGATTTCTTGCTTTGATGCTAGCCTGTCGATTTTCGGAATTAGGGTTTTAAAGAAACTTTTTGTGGGCTTGAATTTTTAAAAGTCTGGCTTTGACACAGGATTAAGAAAACCACGGTTTGTTATTTAAAGTTATGGGGTCCTTTTTGGTGTGGGAAATATAGGTCTCAATGCCAAGTCTTGCCGGTTTTTCTGGATCGTTTTTGGGTCTGTCCAGTTAAGACAAATTTTTACTTAAATTTGTAGTTTAACGTCTAAAGAGTTTGTTTCAACAGAAATACGCTTCGGATCTCGAGTGCAA
This sequence comes from Listronotus oregonensis, assembly GCA_019359885.1. Classification (NCBI taxonomy): domain Eukaryota; kingdom Metazoa; phylum Arthropoda; class Insecta; order Coleoptera; family Curculionidae; genus Listronotus; species Listronotus oregonensis. The sequence continues at coordinate 9,506 of JAHBCN010000568.1, read as the reverse complement.
AGACTTGGTCATATTTGTCCTTTGCCTTTGAGAGGTGGAGAATTGTGAGTTTACGTGAGGCAAGTGTGTCAATTAGAATAAATAAAAAAAGAAACCTTTGAGTAGCACTTTAAAATATTATCAGGTGTGGATCCAAGAAGTTCTAGGATACAAAGCTAAAAGCATCGGACGTCATAGAGGACCAACAAAGCATCAAAATCTCCTATTAAGACTTTTGATGATGGGGCACCGCTTTAGTTTAACTCAGAATATAAAAGGGTACAGTTTATTACCAAATAAGAAGCCTTTTTTTTACAGTTTCCATTGGGTGTTGTCATTTACTCCTGAGCATCGACTTAAGCGACTGCAATGGTTTAGATACATACTTCTGTGAGATGGGGAATAAAAACAGGTGATTTTTAGTGATTAATCTTGCTCTTGTTTAGGTACCTATATATAATGGTCAGAAATAATAAAAAGGCGATAAAGGAAAGGATGCAATTTGAAGTTTGATATGAAGAATTATGTTCGAACCTTGGGTGTTATGGTATTGGGTGCCATCAGATATGGTAGCCAATAGTAGCAGTAGTCTTTATTAGAAGTAACCTGATAGCCCTTTGTTATATTTGGGAAGAAGTGGATCTACATGTCCTTTCATGTCTTAAAATCCTCGAGAAACACGTTTATAAACAAAAGAACTTTAGGACACATGTGGCAAGAGTAACCGTATACTTCATGAATCAACACCATGTTACCGCTGACCATGGATCCAAAATCGCCATATTTCTCTTCGATCGAACATATGTAGGATAGATAAGTAAGTTATCAACTAATTGATTAACCTACCTGGGTACACTAGGTACTGCGCATACACAAGGTGTGATAAACATTTTTGCCAAAAAAAGTGTTTGATTCAGAAGCCAACAAAGACCATTTTAAAGTTAAATTGGTTTAGAATAAAAACTAAGAGAGGCAATTACTTTGGAGGGATTTAATTCTGAACCAAACCATCCCAAAGTTGTATTTCTAAAAATAAAAAAAGACGTTTGATTTACGTTGAAATTTTAATTGCTTTTAATTATATATACATATATATATATATATATATATATATATATATATATATATATATATATATATATATATATATATATATATATATATATATATATATATATATATTTTTTTTTTTTCAAACTTCTTACAACTAACCATCTCACAAAACAAAAACTTCATGAGTTCCACTGCTGTTAACTTTAACAAATTGACAAAATTACGAAAGTTTGCAGTTTGTCTTATTTGTTTTAAATTTAATTTCAGTGTGTACACCTCAAGGGCCTTGGATTTCGTCGAGGAAGCTACCAGTGCGAGTGCAAGCGAGGCTTTTACTTTCCAGATACAAAAGCGGAACACCGCTATTATAATGGAACAGAAATTGAGGAAGAATACGAAAAGCGATTATTGGTAAGTAATATATATCTATATTTTTACGAACTTTTTAGAAAACTTTCCATTAACAATATTTTAAATGAAATTTTAAGGTTTTTTATTTTGGTTTGTAATTGGTAGCGTCGGATTTTACAGCGTGAGCACAGTTGGCTATGTTCGGTTTGCCAGTGTTGAATGCTCTAGTGTAGGGTAGGTTTATTAAAGTTTAGGTACTCTGAAACAGCATTGAGAAACCCCAATAAATATGTTAACCCTTAAGTGGTGACCCTATTTTTAATTACATAAATGGTGACCATGAGTCTGACAGACTCCTACCTAAAAAAAGCGTTTTTTTTTAAAGCTATTAAAAAATATTTTGTAAAAACATTTTTTTAATTAATAAACAACATTGTCATTGTATTTTTAAATTTATTGAAAAAAAACAATAAAATTCCAAGTGTTACAATAAAAATATTAAAGTTTAATAAATTTCTTGTTATACAAAATAAAATAAGGCATATTTTAAAAAAATTCAAACAAATGCAAATTAACATAATATATCGTTAATAATAAAGATATTTTATATAAAAAAAATTGAAAAACGCAAATTATAAATTCTACAAAAAAACCTGCAAATCAGAACATAGACTATAAAAAATTAGCCTTGCTCCGCCCTGGTACAATTTTTACAAATTTTCGAGAACACTGCAAGCAAACGGGTTTTTGGCACTTGGTGCATAAATATGCAGTCTTTCTTCTTAATTTGGATGGGCAGATGTGGCAATATTTTCTTGTTTCAAGCTTTTCTTCTTCATCATGGGCCTTATTTTCCGGAACATCAAAAATACTTCCAATCAGTTGTTTCAGTTGCCTCTGTATGGTTTTGGGATTTCAAACCTTCTATGTAAATGTGCGGAAACTAGTTCATCTGCCAGGGTTTCTATAAACTTGAATCTAGTCCAATTATTTGTCGGTATAGAATTAAACATAATATAAGAATTAACGCCACATATGTCTACTATTCTATAAAAAAAAGCCATGGGCCATCTTCTTGTTCTGCGGCTACAGGAATATTTTACACCTTTTCATCCATCGCATCTACACCAAGTTTTGGTCAAATTATAAAGAATTTATTTCTGGTAATCCATTATCTCTGTCGACTTCTATGGAGTGATGCATAGAGGAAATATTATTACAGCTTTGTTTTTCTTAGTTGTGCGGATAAAAGTGTTATGTTTTTGTAAATCCATACAAAGTATCACCTTCATTACGATTGCGTTGCGGAAGAAACTGTGATGGGATTTCTTTTTTATTTTTCTAACTGTGCCGACGTAGGTAAGTTTATTTTTTGTAAAAGATGCGTTAACTCAATTGAACTAAACCAATTGTCGGCAGTCACATTTCTATTAGTATTGTAAATATGTTTGACTAGTCTAATTACTGCTTGAGAAGGTATACTCATTCTTCTTTCTTCGTCTGTCAAGCTAAATCCATCCGAACCTTTTCCAGCATAAATGTAGGCTTTGTGTAAATACCCAGTTCGTGCATCAGTCATGCATAAGATTTTTATCCCATATTTACAGGGTTTGTTCGGCATGTACATTTTAAAACGACATTTCCTCTAAAGCCTACAAGCATCTCGTCTACGCACACATTGGCTCCAACTTTATAGGTGTTTTTGAATTGCGGACAAATATATCAAAAAATTCTTGGATAGCAGCAGCAGGATTATCCTTTGCCCTTTGTTCTCGGTCCGAGGCATCGTCAAATCTTAGAGCAGCCATTAGGACTAGGAAACGCTTCTGTGACATAACTGCTCGAAATATGGGTCTTCCCTTTCCGTTCGTAGCAAAAGACTTCGTACATCCTCATGATTTGACTTATAAATAGAAGTATAGAGAAGCAGCCCCAAAAAGCTCTGAATTCTATTTCATCGGTATCTGCTAACTCGGATTTTTCCTTATTATATTTTTATATTTGGCCGAAAAGTTGCGAGTTTTTCATTAGTTCTCTTGACAACAAGACTATACATATCGGGGAAAACATTTTATTGAAATAATAAACAGGACTTCGACTTTTCTACATGTGAATGCAATGATGGAAGTACAGTTATATTATGACTAGGCGTACGGACGTTTCTGGTTTGGCTCTTTTTACTCCCTTAAATCTTTTTCCATAGTAATAATAACCCGGAATCGACGTCCTCTTCCTGGTCTTCGCTAGATGTCGTTTCCGAGTCATGTTCTACTTCATTTCCTAATTTCTTGTTCACTGTCCGTTAAATGATCTTCTATACAGTTTTCTTCTTCCACTTCATCATCACTTATATCACTGTTCGCCTCATTATACCATTTTGTGCAAACTTCCTCAAAATCATCGTCTAACGCACTTACAGTCGGGCGGCAACCAGCCATATTTTAATTACACTAATAGTGACCTTGCGTCTACTAGACTCCGAGATATAAATAACTGAAAAATGAGTCGAAGGACGTATCTCTCTCTAAGGCATCTGTAAGAACACTGAAGGGTATGAAGGTACACGAACGGGCTACACATTTATGGTGGGGAATGCCGACACGTAAACCATCATGCGGAGTCTGTGAGACGTATGGTCACCAGTTAAGGGTTAAGGTTGATTGGTAGAGGACAATGTGGCCCTTTATCTAAAAATGACCTAATCCAATGTAGTAGTGAGACACAGAATGAGAATTTTAAAATTCTATAAGTTTCCGTTAAGAATTTCTTAATTTTAAATATTATTACATTTTAATTTTTTTTTTTTTTTGAATAATTTATCTTAAAAATAATGATAGACTTGCCACTGGGGTTTATTTAGGAATTTTCTTTATTTTATTTAAGGCGACTTGCTAGCTCGTAGTGGTCAATAGTAACTGATCACACTTAGTTCTAAATCTCGGGATCAGGACCATAGCGGTCCCATTTTGAAGAAAATAAAGAGGAATGAATTTTTGGCGAGTACCCAACAACGGGAGAAATACTTGTATATTATATTAATGCATTATCTTTTCTTTAAATTAAGCCATTCTATATGTTATGTTATAAAATGGGTTTTTATCCAAAAATAATTCGATAAAAGTAAATTAAACTTAGCAGTTTGAAATTTTGTATATTGACAATGAGATTATCTTAAGTGTCGTATAGAAAATATATTTAAAGTCATTCATCCTGTTTAGCAGAAGAAATAGGAAAATGAAAATCCATAAGTTTTACGACCTAAATTACTTTTGTCGAAGACGTTAACAAGTTTTAGTAATTATCTCCATCGTTACTGGGTTCGAGATCATGTTTTTGCACGCACTTCTTAACAGCTATTTTTATTATATATATATATATTATATTATATATTATTAAAGATATAATTAAAATACAAAATTCTACGAATCAAATCTGTCAACATGCATTTAAAAATAACCACAAAATAAACTGGAATCCTTCCCGTATTTTAGCAAAGGAAACTGGTTCACAGAAAGGTAAAATAAAACTAAGTGCATTTGTATTATTAAATAATTTTAATATTAGTTTATTTAAATAATACTTTGTTATTTTGCTTGACGTTAAGGTAATTCCAGTAAAACTTAAAATCAATTAGGTCACCACTTTTCTTATTTTTGAAAATAATAAATGTACGTGCCCTACCAGAATTATATATAACTTATGACATTACGTCCTACATTTTCGAAAAAAATCTCATCCTAAATTTTTGTACTTAAATTAAAATGATTTTAATTTTAATTATTACCTTAGTTTTTAAAAAGGCCAAAGAAGAGCCTAGCCACACACTTTATCTTATCCAGCTTACCATAAACCTGATTTAGAAAGGTTATCGTCAAATCCCCTCGATCGCGGAAATAACATAGGGTGTCTTATTCTTGTTATGGGACTCTTGTTAAGTATTAAATACTGAAAACTCTCTTTGTGTCGGGTGTTTTTGGGTTAAACAAACTAGGGAAGACCAAATAAAGATAACAAATAAAAATTTAAGAAAGCTCGTTTTATAATAACAATTCTAAATCTACAATTTATGTTGTCAGGTGACGAAAGAACAAAAACTTTTTGCCTTTAATTTAAGTCGCTGTAAATTCCAATTAAACCTGTCAGTTCGGTAAATTAGGCCGGAAAAAGTTCTTTATGAAGAAAATTCAAAAGTAACCAAAACTTTTACTTTTATGAGTAACACTCAAAAGGCGAGTAGAAAACAACACTTTTTAGGAACTAATTAAGTAAGAAAGCGAGGCTGACAGCTAAAAATTAAAATAAATAAATATCTCAATTAGATTAGTCACATGCTGACTTATAAAAGAGAGCATGAAATATATTTTTTTTCGTTTTATTGGATTATCCTTTATATTTATACTTATTTATATAAATATATATATATATATATATATATATATATATATATATATATATATATATATATATATATATATATATATATATATATATATATATATATATATATATATATATATATATATATATATATATATATATATATCTTCTTAATGTGCCATACTCTATGCAGGAGCGTAGGCGCCCTCGCACATATCTGTGTTGCGTCCCAATTAACACAGATATGCGGGACCACCAGCTTAACTGTCCGAGCTCATGTGAGAGGGTTTACTAGCGAAATACTACAAGTATTTGCCATTGCCTTCTGTGAGTGACGAGCTATGATATATATATATATATATATATATATATATATATATATATATATATATATATATATATATATATATATATATATATATATATATATATATATATATATATATATATATATATATATATATATATATATATTATATATATATATATATATATATATATATATATATATATATATATTTAACGCCTCGTTTTTTGTAAAGCAGTGCTAGCGATTTTTTGTTTTTGCAGTCGTTTTTTATTCATTTGGAATAATTTTTTTAACTTAAGAAGTAGTTTTTTAATAGGAAATTTCATTTTCTACACAGAAGCTCTTTGTAAATTTTTGCTAAAATTGCATAGATTTCGAGATAATTTAGAATTTTTAAAATAATGACAAATTTACTCCGTTCTCAAAAACATAAGCCTTAAAATAGCATTGTGTATTTTTTATATTTTGGCACACAAAACCACAATTAACCGTAGGATTGCTTTTACGAATCCGTACTTTATTACTTTTTTTATTTTCCTTTTTTTATTTACTTTTTAATTTTATTTTATAGTCAATAGCTTACTTTAAAACCGACTATATAAGATAGTATGTAAATTTCTTCTCCTTGTTAAATACTTTTGCCTTTTTCTTACCCTTAAAATTTATTAGAAATAAAATGCCATTAACATTATTTAAATCCCAGAGAACTCAAAACCAAATCTTTTAATTCCCATTTATTCTTTTAACTCCTCAACATAAATGTTCGTTAGTGATATTCCGTCTTAGAACGAATTGTGGAAACGGAAAGGACAAGCGGTTGAAAGTTTAAACATTTTTGTTTGTGAGAAAACTTTCTCAGTCTGCGGGTGGCAGTTTAATTTTATTATAAATAAAATTAATGCTTTTTTATTGAACTTTTTTATTTTTAAGTTATAAGACTCTGTTTATAATTCTAAACCTATATAAATAAAATTACTTTATAAGCGACTTGACAAAAAGACATTTTTTTACAAAGTGTAACTACCTTAGCTTAAATAAACTGCTTTTTATTTTACTTAATACACCCATGTTTGTTCGATATACTGTAAACTTTTGTAAAATGTTCTTAGAAAAAAATACAAAAAAAAAAGAAATTCGCACCAAGAACAAGATTGGCTCCGACCACCGGCTTTAAAAGAACTTTCGATGGCTTTAACTGCATAAGACGACCATCAAAAGATCAAAGCGCTGGAGATTTCCAGAACAAGAAGGTTTTTAGAGTAAATCGAAACAGTCAGACCTAAATAATCTGTTGAGATAGAGTAAGTAACAAATTAAACGGGGATTGAAATTACGAGGAGGGTTCAAAAATAAACCGGAACTTTAGCTGTAAGTTTTCGTTTAACCCCCCATTTACAATATTTTCCACGTTTTTACAATCTTAAGTCATTAGCGGTGTTGCATAACCAGTTCTAACCACTTGGCAACATCATCATCGTCTTGAAATTTTGAGCCGCACAATGCTTCTTTTAGCGGTTTAAAAATGGAGAGCACGTGGAGATAAATCCAGACTCTAAGGTGGATGTGGAAGAATCTTGAAATCCATTTAATTTTTAAACTTTGAAAGTCAATCGGGCAGTATGATGTCGAGCGTTATTGTGCAGCAAAATGAGACTCTTAAAAGGTTTTTTCTATTTAAACCAAATGCAGGTTTAACTTTTTAAGGGGGCAAATTAGAATAATATGGGGCATTAATGGTTCTTCGGTCTCTTAGTAAATCGGTTTAGAACAGCGTTTTTCAACCCGTTTTCTAGGTGTACCACTTGGCAAGGCGTAAATTTTCTTAAGACAAATAAAAAATTCAGCCTTAATAATCTTTACAAAAATCTGATAATTTTTTTGCTGAATTTTTAATACTTGGCCATCACGGAGTTAGCAACACTGGGCTTGCCCAAATTCCTTCAAATACGTTTTTGTCCGGCACGGCGTCCGGCGTACCACTTCAATGGCGCGTGCGTACCAGCAGTGGTACGCGTACCATACGTTGAGAAACGCTAGTCCAGAGAGCCTTGCTGTCCCAAAAGACAGTACACATTATTTTTCCAGATAATGGCACAACCTTGCTTTTTTCGATTTTGAGTTGGATTGCCGCCACTGTAGACTTGATCTTTTTGATTCAGAAGTAAAATAGTGAACCAAGGTTTCGCTGAAGATAAGTAATGCTATCCACACACAATCAGGAAATCCTTAGAGGAAACACACACACCGAAATTCCTTAAGGCCAGACCTGCGCGGTTTTTTCTCAGGAGATTTCCGGAGTGTGTGTGGCTGGCAAAAGGGATTTAAAAATGCAACACCTTTATTTTGGTATCGCCATAGTGAGCTGGTAAGTAATCTTGCGCAAACTCTTTGGTTATGCTGATGAAAGCGGATGCTTTTCTCGTCGCTACCAATTCTAATTTGTGTATTATTTTCTTATTGGCAAGCATATGGTCGTTTATCAAGTTCCCTAAATTTTTTACACTACTTGGTTTTTTCAAAAGGTGAATGACAATGAAAGAGACTGTAATATTCATCAAATTTTGGTAACATACCGCGTTGAAAATTGTTAGGACAGTTAACATACCGGTTTATTTTGGCGAGAAGCGGTAACGTAGGGGAAGGTGTTTTGACGCCAGTATCTACGTCATCACTTTGTACCCAGTATCTACCGCTATCGCCACTAGTCAGGAGGAACGTTTATAATGGTTATGTCAAGTGTCAATTTAAAATAATAAAGGATTTGCGGCTTTTCTATTGTTTTGGTTCTTGTGATGTTTTTTTGCTATGGTTTAACAACTATTTGGATTGCAGATTTTTTGATATATTAGTTAATTTCCAAATAGTTAAATTAGTGCAATTTTATTTAAATTATAAAGTCAAAGATTTACTTGTTATAGTTGACTTGAAAACAGCTCATATCTTATTAAATGGAAAATTTGGTTTATATATTATCTTTTCGACTTATTTCTTAACTCTTCAAAGACCTTACATTTGGATTTAAACTTAAAAGTACATCAAATGATTAGTATGTCAATTGACATACGCGTGACATACGTAAACCGTTTCGTTTTTGCGAGGATAGGCGGGTTAAACACGGTTAGAATGGTGGGGGAAAGAACTGCTATCAACCAGTAGTTAAAAACGGTAAGTCGCGAAAAAATCCTTATTATAAACGTTTTTTACAGACAACCTTGCAAGAATTTTATGACGGAATTGCGGCATGGGCTATTTATTATTTTGGTTCTGGGAATAAAACTTCGGGTCATATTTTAATCTTTCTCGTATCTTGTTACGATATTAACTATGAGTTTTAAGTTTAAAATCATTTTCAAAAAGCACAATTGAAATAGGCTTTATGACACAAAATGTATTATTTATGTTTTACGTAACGTACATAAAACACAAAGTTGTTACA